>CADDXX010000244.1:1235022-1253437 GCA_902810485.1 Alauda arvensis | reverse complement strand
TTTGGTACTATGAAACCTTACATTTCTGAATTTGTGACAGGTTATCTCAGATATCCTGAAACAATCTCTTTCCTCCTTCTATTCACAATTCGGCAACTATCCTCCATGCCATTTCCCTTTTCTTCCCACTGTATTGCAAGAAACAGATAGGTTACCTAATTTATAATATCACAAAGTATGCAGAGTCAGCTAATGCTTCAAACAATGTTTAATGACTTGATGAAAGTCTGCCAGTGTGTCTGAGGCCATACCAGGAAAGAGATCCGTGATCTTCAGGTTGTCTTCCCCTTCTTCTGTGTCTCTAGTACTAAATTTAACTGTAGGAAAAATTTTCTCCTTAATTCTTGCCCCATTAGTTTGAGGTCTACTTGAGTGATTTCTTATGGAAACTTGCTCCTTTTGGCCAGCAGATACCATCAAGGATGATTCCCCTGAGGGCATCTTCAGTAATCAAAAGGATTCTCTCACTGCTCAGTACAGAGACAAACATTCTTCCCCCATTTGCTGGCTTCAGACTAGTAGGAGTACCACTCTGCAGTATCTCCCTGTCTTTTTAGACATTGATTAATGTAAATGGATGTAATGCTTATGTTCTCAGTTTTTAAGGGCAAATAAATAAAGTGAAAGAGGCAAACATTTCTCAATTTTGTAATCCAGATATTTTAGGGATTTTAAAGGGGCAGTCATCCAAAGCTTGCATGCACCTATATAATTACCAAAGTGACTGGAGGGTCGTAAGTTCAGAGATAGGGCTGAGGGAGTCTGCTCTTACTGTGATTTGAGCAGGTCTCACAACAAGCAGAGTCCCAGCAATGTGACTACCAGACCACAATGTGCACACAGCCTGCAGCATAAGCTATAGCAGCCTCTCTTTGTTCAAAAGAGAAATCAAAAGGAGCTTTCCTGGATCTTTTCTCCCTCTGCCCCTTAGAACAAGTAGCTTCTGATTTCTCCTGGGGAAAATAACATTGCCCCAGATGTATTGTGCTGCACTTTGGCAAAAGCCCAACAAGAAAGTGAACAAAATAGGGAGTATGACAGAAGAACAAAACAAACCTTATAGTCAGTTGAAATGTGTTATGCAGATATAGAAACTTAACAAATACAAATATATATATATATATATACATACATATATATAAACATACATACACACACATACATACCTATGTGGATACACATATATATATACACATACATATATGTATCTGTACAGATATATAACCTTAACAGCCTCTCATCATGGCTGTGGTTGTACACTCAGGTCCTGTGTTTCCTGCATTAGTACTATCAAAATCACTGAAAGTAAGCCTGCAGGTTTCTTTCATCCTGGCAAAGAGGAAGTCTGGGAATGAAGAGGGAGTGTCCAGACCACAGATGCATGTGCTTGGCTCTTAGTTTTTTTTTTGTGGTGTGCTTCATAGCCAAGGTCAAAGTGCCTCTCAAGGTACCTCCCAAGGGTCAGTTTTGCCTGACACTTTTCCTCAGCCACAGACCACAATCACAATATCTGGGTTATTTTGTAAAACACAAAATGCTCAGACACACTGGTTGTTTCAGAAACACATATGAAAAAATATGGAATCTGAAAGCAGTTGGATGTGCTCATTGGAGGGCAGAATGTGCCCCTGTGTGGCGTTTCACCACCCTGGGAGAAACATCTGTTGCATTACATTAGCAAGTGAAGATGGTTGGACAGTGTTCTGGCAGGCTTACCTCAAAATCTCCTTTCCTTTGTGGGTTGACATCCAACCATAATATTATTTGAACACATTTAATTAAATACTGTAGCTGTTTGAAGTCTCTGACATTATTATTATTATTTTCATATCACTACAGCCTCATACTACTGCTTGCTAACTGTTATAGCAGCTTCCAAGATCAGAGCAATTCATTCTGGACTCAAAGTTAATCTCACAGAAAATCCAATCAGTAAATTGATTAGGTATTAAATTGCATTCTTTGTTAATGTTCTCTATTCCTTCCCTCACACTTCAAAAAAATCCATTACTTTTTTTTGTCCCCTCTTTTTCTCACAACTGTCTCACCCATTTCAATTAATATTACTCTACCATCAAATATATTGCCATGGTTAAGGCTACATATGGATTGTAAGTTGCTCCTTTTTTGTTACCAAAAAAAAGGTCATTGGTTTGGAAAAGTCAGAAATGAAAAACATGTAAAATCGTGCCTCATCCCAGAATGACCTAGAAATGTTCTTCTGACAATTTTTCACTGATGGCTATCCAGAATGTGCTTCAGATGTTAACTTGCTTACAAAATATTCTAAGCTGCTGTACGCCACTCTGACTGTGTAAACATTTTGCTGTTTGGGTTTTTTTTTTTACCAGAAGTACCTAGCAGTTAACTTTGGATAACAAGTTATTTTTAAGAGGGTGTTTGGTTTTTTTTAGTTGAAAACTAATTTTGATAAAAAAACCCCAAAGCAGTTAACTACACTAAGTTCTGAAATCAGTGTGAGCTGAAATCCTATGAGGACCAAATGTGGCACGTGAACAGAAATTCTGGAAATCATATTAAAGAGGCTGAGCTAACATCAGGTTATTGCTGCCTGCATTTGCCAGACAGCCTACAGAAATATGCCTGTGCTCATGGTGAGTCAGGAGATTAGCTGTGATTCCTGTGATTGCTAATAGCTCCTGCATACTGTGTTCATCAATGGGAAGTCTGCAACTGCGTACAATATGGTCAGGATTTCATCCTCCTAATTTTGTTAGCCTTCCTTACAAATTGAAGGTAGATTGCTTGCCTCACATATACAGTTTGTCTTGTATTTCAGTCTTCAAGCTCTTTGGGCCAAGTTTCACAGTAAGAATATTTCAGTAAGTCACTGACCTCTATTTGGTCAAATGCTCTGAGATACAAAGTAGAAAAACAGTCTTAAATGAGCACATGTTTTATTAAGCAGCTATTTCTGCTTCTGACAATTCCCACAACTGTTTTGAAAGATAATGCTTTGCTTTTGGTTTTTACTTCTTTAGTGTTCCTTAATGAGGTTTTACAAATTTTACTCCAAGTATCTTTAAATCTCAGTGCAAAGTTTTAGTGCTATTTCTAAGTGCATTTTGAGACAACATCTGAACTCCAGTCTGTGGAACTAAACTAACAATTTGTCCATCCTTAACAAAACTGCATGTCATTTCAGCTGCTCAGCAGAATTCGGTGTCCCTGTTTTTTAATTTAGTAACCCTTGATTCTGCCTCTCCTTCCCTGAATATGATGTAGACCCCTTGTTGTTATTGTTTCAATGAACACGCCATTTTAAATTGCTTGCTGACATCTCTTGAAATCAAAATGGTTTGGAACTCAGCTTCTCAGTGTGCTTTCTTCAGAACACTGCCTTCTCTATTTCGGTATCAGCAGCTTCTCTATCTGCTGTTCCTTTCTGTGTCTGTCCTCTCTCCTCCTGCCTCCTGAGTAATAGCAATGGTCTCCTGTTGCAGCTCTCCCCTCAACAGGCAGAAGGGTGCCTATCCCTCTGCAGGAAATGTTTTCCTGATTTGGTCTGACAGCTTGTAGTGCGTTCACATGTTTTACTTCCAGCAGATTCAGGTCCCTCTGCTAGAACCATCCTGTTTTACTTATCAGAATAGGAACTTCTTCTGTGCTCTCATTTAGAGATGACATCTGCAGAATTCAAATTTTTGGCCATGCTGCTGGGCATTTAGATGTTTAACACTTCTGCCATTTTTTCCTCTCTCTGTTTTTCATCACACAGACATCCAAATCATTGCTTTGTACAGCTCTCCTGTTGTCTTTTCCCTCTGCTTTTAATTCCTTGAACTGTGTCCCCAAACCAATTTGCCAAGGCTCCACGTTCATCTCAGTCAAATTCATCCTGAAAAGTCTCATCCTGTAGTCTGCCCTGAAGACTAGAAAAAACATAACAGTTAAATCAAGCTTTACCATTTTGTTTTTGCTTTGTCAGAGAATATTATGTGTCACTGTGTTCTATCTCTTCTCTGTTCTTTCCTTTATTCTTTTTTCCTGCACCTATGTTCCAGACTTCAAGCTTATTGAAGGTAAAATCTCTACGCCTTTTTTTTGTTATGCATTCAACCAGTCTGTGGTTGGGATGCAAGTATAAAATAATAATTATTGTTCCAAGGATGAATTTACTAATAATACAAAGAGGCATTAAGTTACTTCTGTCTTTGCTAACTGAAGAGATAGCTGCCTAGGCAGTTCTCAGGAAACTACAGCAGCAAGATTGGCACTCTAGAAATTAAACATACATGCAAGAAAGACTCTCATTGAAATGAAAGGTGTAAGTCCCTGTTGCAATGTTATTTACTGCTCTGAATATCTGCTGGATCAGGAAGTTCAGTTGCAATGTGATAAGCCAAATCTTCCTTGCCAGAGCCCTTTCCTGAGCATCTGACACAGCACAAACCCCATTTACTGTCAGTCATTAAGCAGAGCTGTCAAAACTGAGGGGACGTATTAAAAAAAATAAAAAAAACCACCAACCAACCAACCAACAACGAAATCCCAACAAAAAACCAAAAGCAACGAATCAAACAAAACCCCCCACAAAACAAATGAACAAAACCCGAACAAATGATCAAAACCAATCAATCCAGCACCAGTCACTGGATTCTAACAATAATCTCCTACATGTCACTGATTACTTTCTTAGGGATGCAAGAGATTACTGATTGCTTTTAAATTACTAAAGCATGGAACTGTGGACATGGAGCCATACTTCTTCACAGAGATGTGGTTCAGTGAGTCCCCATATTTAAAGCTGAAAAGAAAGGTAATCCAGTATCTAATTCATTCCTCCAAAAAGAACAAATTGCCAGTTCAGGGCTTACTTATTTATTTCATGTTTTTTGTCTCACAGCAAAAAATTGTTGCTGTGACTCTGGCAAGAAGTTAACTGGGAGAAAAGTAAAAAGTAAGTAGCCTAATGCTTATGCACAACCTGGATGCCATGATTACATTATGGCCCATTGTTTCTTTCTTTGATCTTGGCTGATTAGATATATTTTTAATAGAAAATATAATGAACTATTATTTAATGGAGTGAGTATAACTTAATAATATACAATATGAAACTTAAAACTTAGCTCACCTTATCACAACAGAAAAAGCATTTTGAGGTTTCACCACCACTCATAAAATCCTCCTGAATTTAGTTCTAATTAGATGCATGCATAATTCAAAATGTCTAATTTATTGGGCCAAATAATTTGCAACAGTTGCTGTGACTTTCATACTTTGAGATTAAACTTTGTTTTCAGACTGTGCTGCATTGCCAAAAATGGTATTTCCAGAATCAAGAAGGGAAGAAGTGTTATTTTGTTATGTTGTGCTATCCACAAAAACCCTACTGTATATTGTTTGAAACACCCAATATAAAGTAAGTTTTTTTAGAGTTCAGACTTAGAATCTTCTGATGTTGATGCCTGTGGCAAAGTCAGAGATTTCTCAAATAATATGTCTCATAGTTGTGCACATTACTGTATCTGGGCAATTCTCAGCTGGGTATTGCAGAGGAAAGCTGAAAAGAGGTAGACAAAGGACATCTCTGCAGAATGTGGCTTTTATTTGCAATTCCAGAAAACATTCCTTGCACAAAATCATCCCTTTTATTCCACCACATGCTTGTAGCACAAATCCCAACATAATAATAAGTTAGCACATAGCAAAGCCTCCTAGTAGTTTCAGATCCAAATCTCTACTTTCCCTGCCATTCTGGGATAGATTTTAGGATACCACAGCCAAAACAGATTTATAGTTCTGTCGCTGTTTCTCAGGTTCAGGCATTTATCTGAACCTTTCCTCCTCTATCTGTCCTGACTATTTGCAAAGGTTTTCAAATTCCATTGAATAAGTTTTGGCTCTTTCCTGACATGCTTTCATACTCAGATCTGTGAACCAAGTGGATTGATAACACTGTGAGAAAAGAATTTTAAATCCAACACAGCCTCTATTTTTTTCTTACTGCAGTGGGAAGTTTATTCTGCTCACTAACCTCCAGACTAAATGGGACCTTTGAGATAAATTTTACATTAGTTTATCTCTCAAATTGAATATTACATGATTCTGTATTTAATGTCATGGGATTAGCTGTTAGCTATGCATCTGCCAAGATATTTCCACCATCATGGTGTCAAAACTCAAAATTAGTGATTAATAAAGTGAAGTAAGTGAAAGCGGAGCAGCAAGTTATTTGAAATGATAGCCAGGATATATGAATATGATTAGCTTTTTCTTAAAGAATATTTATATGGTTATATGAATGCAAAAAGGCAATGCAGTATTTTAGTCTTTCTCTAGTCACTGGAACACTCGGAAGCAGATGGACTGTGTGACTGATGATTCAATAATTGCACTCATTAAAAATGTTCACGCTTTTAATCTTTCCCCCCTCACATTCTGTGAAGAGCTGAGGAATGAAATGGTTTTGTCATTGTCAGCAGATAGATAATTGAGTTTGCTTTGATTTCCTGGGGTGCCCCTTCCCCATCCCCATGCTGTTGGATTGACATCTCCAGAAGCATAGCAGAACATATGAATCAGACCCAACTGTCTTAAAGGAGAAAAACATGATGGAAATACTCCTTTCTCCCTCTCAGTATTCACTTGTGTGCACTGAGCCAGCAACCTACCTTGGCAGAAGACAGCATTTGCTTTTTTGCCAGATTACCACCCCCTGATGCAGTTTCCTACCTGTGGTGCTCAAGGAAAAGAAAGATAATTCTGCCTTGAACTTATGCACAGAATACTTCTCCTGTTTATTGTTGTGAACTAGAATAAAGATGATAGAGGGAAGAGGGTGTCCAGCTGTGCAAGAGCCTGATGCCTGGTGCTACAACAACATGAAATCAACATAATCTCACAAAACACCAAGGAAAAATGGCAGGGTGAAAAGCAATGAAAAAAAGAGCTATCATGCTTTCTCTGAAAACAAGGATAAAAATATCTCCCAAGTCTGCTGAAGAGGTGATTCTTTTTGTTTCTGTTAGTAGAAAGAGTTTGCATTTAAATTTGAATTGTGTAACAGCAAAGGCATTTTCCAAATGAGACACTGTATCCACTCAGTCTACCTACTCTATTGTCTGGGCACCCATTTTCCAGATGTTGCTCTGGAAACAAATATAGTAGAAGTTGTGTAATCCATGGCTTCCTGACAGTCACCAGCTGCTTCAGGAGACTCTCACAGTATCCATCATTTGTATTTTGCAAACCTCTGACTGAAATCAGGGCATCACAGAGTTCAGCCTTGCTCAAACATGACATGACAGAGCCCTTTGCAACTCTGATTAAAGTCTCTGAGGTGGAATTCCATTGCTCCCATGCTTCGGTTTTACTATCCTGTACTTGTGAGCAAAATAAAAATATTTTTTCTGCATGGATGTTCTCTTTTTTTGACTTCTTGGGTGTGCTCCCTAGGCTCAGCTGCTCCATAAAACAATTATGAACTGCTATTAGAGCACTTACACATCCTGGGCAGACTGCATAAGTGCTTAGACACTTCTACAGCCCCCCCTCTGTGTACACTCTCTCTCTCAGATGCCTGCCATCTGAAGAATGAAATGAACAGATTTTTACACAAAATACACAGATCTGAAGTAAGGTGTTAGGTTCTGATATCACCCTTTTCCCCAAATTCACTGCACACTGTTATTCCTTCTGTCTGTTGGGTACAAGGACTTTTAAACAATTGTGATGTGCAGGTTCTTCTTCATATATTGTTTCAACAATTGAAAAGGATTTCTGTCAGAAGAGCAGGACATTTTCACCAACTGCCTTTGTTGACTAGACAGCTCTCCTTGTCCCCGTGCTTGGCAGAAGGCTGCATCTGCAGACCAATTCCTTGCTCTGCACCCAAAACACCATCGCTCCTTTTTCTCCCTGTGTAAGTGCAGATAAAAATGTTCCAAGTTCTAACGCTCCTTCGCCAGCAATCTGTTCACAGTCAAAACTGTGAATGTCACTTCACCTTCTCGTCCCAAGGCGCACTACAGAGCGAGGGCTTTATGTACAACACAGTGTATGTGTATTTCACAAACACAAACTGTAAAGCATGAAGTGCACATACTTCATATGAATTGGCCATCACACCATGGCCAGTTTAACTGGGCTTGCCATTTGGGCAGCATAAACAGGATAAGAGGATAAGGGTGGACACTCACATAGGGAAGCTACATAATTTGCACACAATTCAGTAGCACTGTACCTTAGCCAAACTGTTTAAATTATTATGTACAAAAGGTTTTTAAGTCTTGTACTCAATAATGTGATCATAGATGCTTGGGAAAATTGAACCCTCAAGGGTTTTCAAGGAATAAAAACTGCCCATTGAATGGGGAAGTTTTTAAATGGATGTCATGTATAGAGTAGAGCAARCTATTCTTAGCAGGCTAGTAGTGGGTTCAGGAAGTTATCAAAAAACTGTCTTGAAATACAAAATTTCATGCAATTAGCTACATTCTGATACAGCCTGTGGAGGACTATGAGTTAGAATGCACAGATCAGTTCAAAAGGACAAGCCCATTTAGAAATAAGGCTCAGTGTCAATCACACAGCATGTAGAGAAAACAAAAACTTCCCTGGAAAATAGCCACAAGATGCAGCTTCAGACTTTTATCTGGAGCTAAGTATTATGGCTATACAATTTTTTCATCGATGATGGATGGACTTAAGTTTGTGTACTCTACAATCCCCAGACACAGGAAAACTTTGGATGTGGAGCCAGAGCCAGGGCAGTTCAGAGTTGCTTCTTATTCCAACAGGATTATTTATAGACAAATTTCAATCAAAACATTTCTCTGTCAAAGCAGGACACTACTTTTTAGGAGCCAACACAACACATGGCAGGTCTGTATTTTGTTTTGAATGAATGTCTGAGCTCACACTCTAAACCCAAATACATTCTATATGTGCACTGTCTGGCTCAATACTGCAGCATGGGTCCAGGAGCACACCTCCCTGCCACGTATCTAACAAGTTTCTTGCAGGATCATCTGTTGCCAAGGATAAAGTGTCCTAAAAGTAAACTGGAACTATAAGTATCCATATGCCTGTGATTACTGACCCATCATCCTTCCACATCAGAGAATCTGAGTGCACAGCTCCTGGTCAGTAAAGTGGGCATGTTTGTATCCACTTCTTGGCCCATCCAGCACACAACCTCCTCATCCCTCAAAATGTTCAAGTCCTGAAATTTCATGTTTGCATACTRTTACTATGTCCCCTATCTCCCCTCCTTTTCTGAGCAAATTGCAAGGTGATGCCCTTCTGGGCAGGGATATAGAATGTATACAGAGACATGGGAGAAAGCAGAAGATGGGTAAGATAGACACTGGCTTTTTTATCACTTTGAGAGAAAATGCTAAGATGTTGCTCAGGACAATAAATAAACATTGATGCAGTCCTCAGGAATCAAGTATTTAAAGGCACTGTTCCTTTAYGAATTTAAGCTCTGGAACCTCTTTCTTCTTAAGCTGCTGGTGAGTCATTGTTCATAATTGGAATCTATTTATCATTAAAATTATTTTTGTGCATCATTGCCCCACGTGAAAAAAGGTGATTACATTTTACAACAAACAGTGACTGTTCTGTTGCATAAATTGGTCAGAGSTAGGAAAAAAAATAACCTAAATCAGAAACACTGTCAAAACAGGGAAACACAAAGAAAAATACAAAAGCAATTCTACTAACAGTTAGCTCTAAATACGGTGTATGACAGACCAGTGCCTATCCCATATTGCTGTGCCTCCATATAGTGTGAGTAACATGGATAGTTTTCACAGAGGTCTGAGATAATTTGTAGCATGGAAATCAAAGGATATTTATTTGAAACTGAACTTATCTTTTAATTATTATTTAGTATTATTCATTTGAAACCGATCTTACCTTTTCTGAAGTAACCGAGGAGGGTACATCCCCCAAAGCCCTACAATACAGCTTATCTGCTCAGCCTTCAAGGGAAACCAGTCAAGTAAGAATTGGTTTGCATGGGTGACTTTTGCTGGGATTCAGGAATCCACAAGATCTACAGAAAAAATGYTTAGGACAGCTTTTAGAGGAGGGTACCTGATGCATTTTAGAGTCCTAAGAAGTTTTATGGAAACATTCTTTGTATAGGATTCATTCTCTCAATGACAAATAGCAACAGTCTTTTTATATAATTTCCTTTCAAAGCTGATGCAGGACTTCATCATTCTCCCTTCTTTTTCCAGCAATATTATGCAACTGTAATATAACCCTGCTTTAGGATAGCCTGCCTCTTAAAAATATCCCTAAACCCAATGCAATTTCTCTAACTTTTGCATCTGGTGAGATCAGAGTATTGTCTTCAGGGCTTGTCATTATTTTAGATGGATAAAGAAAAAATGGCTTGCCTGTGTGGAAAATTTCTGTTGTAACTGATAGCAAATACGCTAAGTCTAATTTGCATATAGATGTTGAAGCTTGCAACAATATACTCCCCTGAGAGAGCTCTTGTTGTTTAACTGTGTACACAGTCTGGCACTATGCTGCCCAGCACCTAATAAAAGCTAAATTAAAACTTCTTTAAAACTCTGAGGCTTTGAATATCTTTAAACTACCAGTTTACATTTGCAGAGAAAGGGCAGAACCACACCAAGCTAAGCTTCATTTAAGTGGAAAAACAGAGGGTATGGTGGCAAGGGCAAGTGGGAGAAATAACTTTATTTGAGAGTAAACATCAGTCAGATGTACTAATGCTTTAATTCATCAGCCTAGATGAGCTTTATTGCAATGCTGGGATCAAGCAATACCAAGGAGATAAAAAGCAGTGCTGTGTAAAGGAGAGAGAGATGAGCTGAAGATTATTAACAGGGCTGAGAGAAAAACAGAGACAGAATGGCTGAATAGCAAGGAGACTATAAAATGGAAGGTGGAAAGAGCAGGAGTACAAGTGGAAGATTAAAGTAAAATCTACTTTTTTTCTTTCTGTTATCCTATTCTGTTTTATTTGAATWTTCAGTGTTTATCACAGACTGTGCAGTGGAGGAATAATGTGATATTGTACCAAGGGAAAACTAAAGCYTGTCAGGGAAAGAAAAGCAACAATAAGCCTGGTTTCATAATATCATTAAAATAARCTATAATATTATTTTTCATGAAAGTGTATATGAAGATATAAAGGAAAAATAACATAATCTCAGAACTAGAATTTACACAAATTTTAAGTCACACTGAAGAAAATCCATGATGCATCATAGGATCAAGGAATAGTCTGTGTTGGAAAGGACCTTAAAGATAACCTAGTCCAATATTTTTACCCTGGGCAGGGACACCTTCCATTAGCCCAAGTTGCTCAGAGCCCATTCAACCTGACCTTGAACACTACCAGTGATGGGATATCTGCAGCTTMCTGGGACAGTCTGTTCCAGTGTCTCATCACATTCTGAGTAAAGAATTTCTTGCTGACACCTAAGGTAAACCTCTAAGCTTTTAGTTTAAAACTGTTCCTCCTTGTGTATCACTATCAGTCCTTGTAAAAGGGTCACTCTCCCTCTTTCTTCTAAGCCACCTTTAGGTACCAGTGGGCTACTTAAGGTCTCCCTCAAAGCCTTCTCTTCTCAAGGTTGAATAACCCTAGCTCTCCCAGAGTGTCTTCACAGGAGAGGTAGTCCAGCCCTCTGATCATCTTCATGGCCCCATGGCCCTCTTCTGGACCTGCCCAAAGAGGTCTGCAACTCTTGTGCTTAGGACTCCAGRCYTGRATGCAGCACTCCATGTGGGGACTCAAGGCTCAGTGTAGATCACCACACTCATCTCTCTTGACCAGCTGGTCACACTTCTTTTCTTGCAATCCAGCATGTAATTTCATTCCGAGCTGTGAGTACACACTGTTGTCTYGTGTGATGGTTGTTAAACTCAGTGGGGAACTTAAAACTGCTCAAACCACCCCCTTTCAACAGTGGAGGAGAAACCCAAAAAAACACCAAAACCTCAGAGCAATTATACATTAGAGAGACAATTTACCACAGAAAATAGCAATAGCACAGCAATAAAAAGAAAAGTTATAGAAGAGAGGGAAACAGTTTAACCAACAAAGGCAAGGTATTAACTGGGCCCCCCTATAGCAAAACTAGGATGGAAGAGGGCCCTGGTGCTGGACCACAAGGACTGAGAGAGAACAGAAAGGAACAATGTGATAAATGAGTTCACAGGGTTTAATACTGTGTCCTCCCCACATCTGGCAATCCATGGAGAACAGGGGTAGAGCAAACACTTGGAAACCTATTTCATTTGAGTCAGGAATYGTGCTGCTGGTACACTGGCTAGCTGTGGGGGGAGAGGCATGTCAGCATCATCGGTGGTGTGGGCGTTGCAACATCTCTCCAGAGCAGGGACCCGAGCCCTGCCCCCCATCCTTTCTCCAGCCTTGGCCAAAAGTGAGTCATATTCTTCTGCTTCCAGCCCCTTTGTCTTTCCTGAAACCACACCTCCCCCCTGCCCCATGTAGTGATGTGGATTGTACTGAATATTCAATAATGAAACTCCACTTTCCTTCCTTGTAACAGGTCAGGTCCAGCTTTGCATCCAGAAGAACCCCCAAGTCCTTCTCTACCGGACCACTCTCAATGAGGTCTTCTCCCAGTCTGTAGCCATGTCTGGGATTGACCCAAATCCACTTGGAACATCTTGCTCTTGGACTAATTGAACCTCATGGAGCTTGTCCAGGTCCTTACAGATAGCTTTGCTTACTTTTTATGAGAAGATTTTTATTTCTATGAGGGGCAGAAGCAGARCAAAAAGARGACATAACRGACCACAYTGTCTGATAGCTCTAGATCCAGATYCTATTGGCAGGATACAACAGTTCCCACTGACACTGAGCAAATTACACACATTTGAAAGAATTCTTCTACCCCAAATGTTAATTCAATTCTTCCATTGCCTCTTAAAATGAATAATGTTCTGTGAACTTCTATATGAACAGCAGTGTAGCATCCAGTTGGACTTCGAACATGGAGAGACATGATACAGAGCCTGAAGGACAGAAAGAGGGATGCTTCTACAACCTTGTCCTACTAGGAAACGAAGGATGGAGACTTCCCTAAGTGTATGATTGCCCTTTATCTCATGAATTAACAGTCCTGTTAACATAAGCATGTAACTCCATCCTGTCATTGCTTTTAGAGAATATTCATCCTCTAGTCCTGTCTTTTATTCTGTGTCTCCTTACTACCCAGTGATAGGGACCAYCTGGATGAAACTARTGTTCATCACTTATCACTTCATTTAATTTGTATTCATACAAGGGTTGCAATTGGAATTTCATTTTTATGCCTACGTAAAATAGAAATTGTATTCTTACTACTCCTTTCWCTTACCATTCTCATGTTTAAAAAGAAGTATTTGCCCCTTAATCCTTTTCWCTGAGATTTCCAGTTCTGGTAGCATAATGCTGTCTATCATGYTTATCTCCAAAGAGTCTAAATTATTTCCAAAATTAGTGTTTCCTGGCTAGTGTCTATAAGGATCTCTTAATAATTTCATCAAGCATGTACAGGATTGGTGAAATTAGCATTAATAATACCATATTCTAAAGTAACAAGGAGATCTGCCTACAGCTTGTGCCTAGAGGCCTTTTGATAGAAAGGTTATGATACTATCCAGATTTTACAAGTTGTAGGAGCTATAAGGAAGGGCATAAAGCTTCTATCGGGGAGTGAGGGCCAAATCCACCTCAACGGATCTCTGTACATGTGTGTGCCTTTGTTTGGTATAAACCTTGGGTACACTTGACTCAGATCTCTGGGTCACTCAGTGTTGTGGTTCACATCATCAAGCTGCCATAAAGGACATGAACTGGGTTTCTTTCAGGCATGGCTGAAACAGAAGTGGTGGTTCAGGAGCACACCCAACCTGTTCAAGTTTCTGGTGGACAATGGAAACAGTGAATCAGGCAGCAGGGAGCCATAAATAAATTCTGCTGGAATACTTGTTGCATGGGCATTGAATCCTCTTCAGTGGCTGTTYTGTGCTTTAGATCTACTCCTACAGGGCTGCACTACACACAAATACAGCCATCACATGTATCCTTTGAAACAAAGCCGAGTTCTGAACATGATAGCTGCCAAAAACATTGATGGTCCTTGCAGAAAGATCCAAAGTCATTATCTCCCTGGCCTTTTGACAAATAACAGACACAAGGTAATGAATCATTTATTTACTCCTTTAAAGCAGTTTTATTTTGACTTTATTTAATCATGTAAAAACTAAATCTGTTTTTCCCTCCAGTGCATTAAGTATGCAGTCTCTTATAGATTGCATAATGTGCTAATTTGGGATCATATTAGTCAAATAAGTCTGTATGTTATTCTATTTGCAGAGTGTGCTGACCTTGAGGAAATTTATTTTAACCCTGGTGAATTTGTCGGTTTGAGGATAATTCATGGTCATCAGAAGGTTCAGAGATAAAAATGTTGCTTTGACCTTCAAAGTGCTCATCACTAACATGTCATTATGCAAGTTGTAACTTTTCAATCCCTTCAAAATGCATCACCTAAGAACATCCTTTTTGCCTGTCACTCTATATTATTCCTATCTGAATGTCTTTATTATCTTCTCATTTTCCATAGCATCATATGCAAATGTCTCATTTGCACCTTCAACGCCCTTCACAACTATAATCTTTCTGTTTAATCAATTTTTTTTGCTTTTCCCTTCAGGTCTATGGTGGTAAGTCCCTGAGTGACTGWGTATTCAATGGGATCACAGTATCACTGTGCTTCAGTTCATAATAGTCTCCTTTTGTCTTTCCTGGTATTAGTTGCTGTGGCAAACCACACCAGATCACATTCTATTTTCAGTCCCTGTAAACATACATCATAGTTTCATGATCTGCAAGGACTAATCTTACTCAGTCCAACAGAGATTAAATTTATTTATTAATTTAAAGAAATTAAACTCAATTCAGACTGTATCAAAACTATCCAGAACTATTCAGATTTGCTCTTGCCACACTTTCTCCCTCATGCCTGCTGTTTGCTGTGGTAGCTTATGGTCTCTTTGTTTCACATCAGATTGTATGTTCTTTGGGATTAAGATTTTGTTTATAACAGTTCTCATCAAACAGTGCACAGAGCAACTCCACGCAACTCCAGTGCTATCAATTCAACAGTAAACCATCTATTGAACTGTATGAACTCCAATTCTTGGTTTGTCCAAACAGGTTAATCACACTGGGTTGTTGACACATCATTTCCTGARTACAGCATGTAAGCATTTATCTCTGACTGTAATGCTCCAAAAAGTCCCAGAACATTGTATTTGTTTACATCCATGCTCTTCCATCYTGGAAGAAAGTGACAGGTTTTTAGGAAGCCCAGCCTCTGACAAATGGCACCGGCACAAAAAGTGGGCAGTTAATGATGCTRGAATGATAGAAGTTTGATTATTTAATAAAGAATGAGGATGTCTGAGAAGAAAAAATTGCATATAGGCACATATTTTCCCTGCCAACAATCCAGAAATTTTTTCTTATTGCCTTTACGTAGAAAACTGACAATTTTCAGAATGGGTGAAAGGCATCCCCAGACAGCACCTATTTTGCCAATCTCTTCATATAGGTTTCTTAATTATCTAAACTCCYCTTTCTTCTGCTAATAATAATTTTTTAAAAAGCCTGTAAAGAAACTGGAATTGGAAACAAGGTTACTAGCTGACAGAAGAAACAGTCAAAATTTGCCCTGTCCTTTGGTATTATATTGGTTTATTGAAAGAATTGGCAAGCTGATGAATTTTGTCCAAAAAGAAAACAAAGTTTTATCCATTTGCATGTTAGGACTTTGCTGGCTAACATATGTGGATAAAAGCAAGAATTTATTTTTTAGTCAAACAAGTTTGCCCTAAATTRAAATACTGCTCTTCTGAAGTGTTAYGAAGTTTATCAACATGATTTTTACGAAAGAAGTTCTAAGCATTTAGGCATTGGTCCTTGCATTTTCTTCTAGGGCAATTCTCCATATTTTAGGTTCTCTGTATGGTTTCCCAAACACAACCTAGAGTTTACCATTTAAAAACACATTAAAAAAACAAGCTACCCAATCAGAGTAATTTCTATTAGCATAAAGAAGAGCATCTTCATTTGGATTTAGTAGCACAACTGTTAGATAAATTGATACTTGATAATTTATATAAATTGAATTCACTCATTTAAATGAAATTGATAGGAACCATATGTGAACATCTGCATTTGGGAAAATTATATAAAAATTMTTTTATATTAAAAGAATAATGGTAAATAGACAACATATTAATCTTTTTTATGTGCTGATACTGTTGCATTTAGCCCTTTTGCTATCAATGTATTGAAATAAAATTAACACCTTCTTCAAACTGTTTTAGGAATAGGGGGTTAAGGCAAAGTAAAGAAAGCATTTGACTGGGCCAAGGGGAATGATTGCACATTTCTCCTAAACTCAGAAGCCTATGACAAGGAAAATTCACTRAAGTCTGCATCAGACCATGCAGATTTTTCATAATATCAGCATAACATAGTAGCATAGATGAAGGGTTTTTGAAGATCAGTGTCCCTCCCATGGAAAACAGCCCGTGTTTTTTTCTTCATCTCAGGGATAGTACAAAATAAATTGCTAAATTCTTTTCTCAGTCAAAGCTTGGGATAAACYTGAGCTGCAAATTATATGTAAAAAGAAATGATGAAGTCAAAATGCCAGAAACAGTGAGTTAGCTTTATGTTACGTCAAATGAGTTACAGAATCACAGAGTAATTTAGGTCTAACATTTGTTCAAACAACACCTTGCCAATTAAATCATAGCATTTTGTGCTACGCCAGGTTGTTCCGTGAACACCTCCAAGGTTGATGACTCCACCAACATCCCTGGGCTGTCCATTTCAATATTTTTTTCAACCTTTTCCATGAAGACGTTTTTCCTGGTGTCCAACCTGAACTTCCCTTGACAGAGCTGGAGGCTATGTGCTCTTGTGTTGTTGTCTGGGAGAAGAGACCAACACTCGTCTGGCTACATCCTCTTTTCAGGCAGTTGTAGAGAGTGATAAGGTCTTCCCTGAGCCTCCTCTTCTCCAGGCTAAACACCCCCAGCTGCCTCAGCCACTTTTCACAGGACTCTCACCAGCTCCCTTGCGCTTCTCTGGACATGTTCCAGCACTGCAGTGTCTTTCTTGTACTGAGGGCTCCAGAACTGGAGACACAGGATTTGAGATGTGGCCTCACCAGTGCCAAGTACAGTGGGACAATCCCTGCCCCGGTCCTGCTGGCCACTTTATACAGGCCAGGACACCACTGGCTTTCTTGGCCACCTGGGCATGAGCTGACTTGTGTTCAGCTGCTGGCACCAGCGCCCCCAGTTTTTTTTCCTCCAGAGAGTTTTCTCCCAGCCCATAGTGCTGCCTGAAGTTGTGGCTGAAGTGCAGGACCTGGCCCTTGACCTTGTTGAGCCTCATGGATGATTCATTGATCCAGCCTGTCCAGATCCTTCTGCAGAGCCCTCCTACACTCCAGCAGATCAACATTCCCACCCTATCTGGTGTTGTTGATGAATTTACTGAGGGTATATTTGATYCCTTTATCCAGATCATCAGTGAAGGCATTAGACAGAACTGGCCCAACACAGATCCCTGAGGGACACCACTGGTGCCTGGCTGCCAGCTGGATGCAGCACCATTCACCACCACTCTCTGGGCCCAGCCATGCAGCCAGTTCCTAACCCAGCACAGAGTGTTCCTGTCCAAGCCGTGGGTTGCCAGCTTTTCCAGGACTGTGCTGTGGGAGACAGTGTCCAAGGCCTTGCTGAAGTCCAGGCAGGCAACATCCAGAGCCTTCCCCACATCTACCAGGCAGGTCACATGGTCAGAGGAGATCAGTTGTATCAGGCAGGATCTGCCCTTCCTCAGTCCATGTTAGTAGTGCCTGATCCCTTGGCCGTCTGATTTCACTCAAGATGTCTCTTCCATAACCCTGCCAAGCACCAAGGCTGACACACTTGTATTTTCCAGAGTMCTCTCCTCTGGACATGAAGAAGAATGGGAGAATTCCCAGAGATGAGGAACAACTAAATTCAATTCAAAAGTAATCTGACAGAAAATAAGGATTTCTGCCCCATGATAATATATTAAAACTAATTTTGAGCAATGAGTAGTGATAATTCATGGAAAAGAAACCCAGCACGAGGATGGCAATCCCAGATTTTATGAAGGAGCATCAAAAATATGAGTTCTTGCTGAAATGCAAGGCAGGTTTGTCACAGAATTATAGTCACTGGAAAACACACACAATACTTTGTGCACACATGGTAGAGCTGCCCAGAGCTTGGGAACATGGACATCTGGGATTCYTGGCTTTCTGACAATCTTAGGGAAAGACTAACAAAAACTACTCATAGCAGATCGTCTAAAGAATTGGGCAACTGGAAAGTG
>CADDXX010000244.1:1174225-1217979 GCA_902810485.1 Alauda arvensis | reverse complement strand
TGAACATAAAAAAAATTAAAAATTAAACTGTTTTCCAGAAATGTACTAGTTTCCGTTTTTAAGGAAAATGTGAATGTACTGTTGTTCTTTTGTGTTTGGTTCATCAGTATTAAAATATTTTATTAGGGCCCCTTTGAATAACTAAATCAAATTATTTTTGTTTAATTCTCTTGTATCTTTTCATTTTTACATAAGATTATTGAGTTTCAAAATATACAAAATTCTGCATATTGGAATGGATGAAAAAATTGAAAATATCTTCTAAATTTGAAATAGTGTTAAAGATTTCATTTTTAMAAAGGTTTTGTTTCCTTTTCCTTTTTTTTTTTTTTTAAACTCTGGAAGCCCTTTCTCTCACTGTTGTTCTCAGTCTCTAAATTTATTTTTGCCATGTTATTGTCAACATGAATGAGCAAAGTCAGTTGAAAATGGCCCACTTATCTARAAATRTYRTAGAAATCACTGTGTCTTCTTTGGCTTCAGTGAAGCATCAAAACCTTCTTTGAATTATCTGCCTTTCTTTACCCACTACAACATTAACTTTAGATAGTCGTATTTACTTCTACATTCTCTATCAGCAAGGATTAACTGACATCGTTGAGGCAAAATAAAATATTTCCRTAACTTCAAAATAATTGATGGGCAATTAAAAAAAATTTGTTCCATAAAAACAATGACTTTTTCTGCCTGAGAGGAAATACAAAGAGTAACAATTTCCCCCAAGTAGCGGATTTTTATGTTCTCAGCAGATTCAAAAAATATTTACCGACATACCACTGGCATAAGTGGTTGTCACACACTATTATGGGAAGAAGAGACTTCTTGTTGTCTTGGAAAAATACAAGTAAGTAGCTATGACAGAAGGTGTAAGTGTAAGACAAGTGAAGAGTTAAAGCACAGAAGGTTTCTGTTCTTTACTAATAATAACTAGTATAAGTAACAACAGGAAGACTTAGGACAGCATTGCCYTAATTTCTTGTGGTTTTTCACCTGTGCTGGAACTGGTTCTCRTAAGATCATTTCACCATTTGAACAACAGGGGAAGTCATAGTCAAAATCATGGTCACATCATATTTCATGACAAAAGAGTGCACAAAATAACAGTTTTTACAGTCTCTAAATGTGCATTCMAACAAGTTGTGAATCAATATTTTATGATCCCACATAATGAGACTAAAAATTCTTTCTCTCCAGCATGCTTGACCTAAAGATAAATGAAAAATGCTTTCAAGCTTATCTCTAACTGCCTGCCTACCATATTAACACTGTGTCTGCAAAAATGGTAAAGCTTAACACATGCATAAGAGTCACAGCCTGGGTTGAAGAAAGAAGAATAATTCAGTACTCTATAAACAGCATTGCCAATTTCTTCCATGGACAATCATCAGTAGCAATTGTTGCAATATGAAATGTGTCCTTGAACTGACAAAGGTAACTTGATAGGGTAAAATCTCAACTTTCTCTGAAACTTTAAAGCCTGAAGAAGATTAATTATCCTCATTCTGGTTTATTTTCTGATACCTTTTTTTCACTAGTGCAAGCCATTAGTCCTAAGGCTCACTATTTCTACATACATGCCATTATTCATTGTTTTACAAAACACAAAAGCTCTTCAAACATAATTTARCYGACTTCTAGTCCCAAGCAAAATGTGTGTGCTTGCATGTGCCTTATTCAACTTAGATTTTATTTATGTTTTACAAAAACTKAAGAAGCAACCATGATCGGGAAACACAACCTGTGTTTATTGAACTTGATGATACAAATATATACATATGCACATTTGCATTTAAATATAAATCTAAAGCGAAACCTTTAGCTAAGGGATGGTTTAAAATATGTTATAAAAATGGGAAAAAGGAGGAAAAAAGTGTGTCATCAACCCCACAACTTTTCTAAGCATACCTGACAGCTAGCATAGAACAGATGTACAATTTCTATTCAGGAATTCTCAGACTCCTGGTAAGATTATTGGGTGTCATTGTTTAACACAAGCCAGCAACTAAACCCCACACAGTTCCTCCCTCACTCCTCCAAAGTAACATGGGGGAGAGAATTGGTGCAGTTAAAATGAAAATACTTGTGGGTTGGCATAAAGAAAAAGTTTAGTGAGTAAAGCAAAAGCCACTCACACAAGCAAAGCAGAACAAGGAATTAATTCTGCAATTCCAATCAGGAGGCAGGTGTTCACTCATCCTCAGGAAAGCAGGACTCCATCTCATGGAAGGGTGACTTGTGACGACAAATGCCCTCTAAATATTTCCCACTTCCTTCTTCTTCCCCCAGTTTTWTTTACTGAGCATGGTGCCTTATGATTTGGGATACCCCTGTGGTCCTTTGGGGTCACCTGTTCCAGCTATGTCCCCTCAACTTCTTGTACACCCTTAACCTCCTCAATGTCAGGGCAGTGCAAAAAGCAGAAGAGGCCTTGAGGCTTTGCAAGCACTACTTAGCAATAACAAATCCATCTTTATATTATCAAGGCCTTTTTAATCAGAAACACAAAAAACAGCCCCATACTAGCTACTGTGAAGAAAATTGACTTTAGCCCAGGCCAAATAAGCACACTAAGTTTTTTAATGATGCTGTTAACACTGATTTAGGCAAAATATTGATATAAGCAACATCTTACTTTCCTTGTTATCACTAACAAAGAYTGTTCTGGCAAAACAGATGAATGTCAAACAAGGATAATTACACAAAAAAATTGAACTCTACTGGTCTGAAAAAGGTATAAAGGTGTCATGGGTTAGCACAGCTTAGTTTTAGTTAAAGAGGAAACAGTTCCTTGTAAGGACYTAGAAATTACCACAGAGACAGATTTCTGGGCAACTGTTTCTGTGAGAGCTAAGAGCCACAAGTAGACTGTTTCTTTCTTGTGGAGAGTTACCATAACTAGAAGAGATTTCTCTCTCTAAAAAGACTGATGAAAGATTATTTTATAAGTAGTACAGACCTTGGTTTCTGAGTTTTGCCTTTATACARTGTCTATGAGAAAGAAAAGAAGCTGGTGGGAGAGGGGGAAGTGTTTTGAAAGTATAAATTTGATTATTTGGTTTTTCCCCTTTTTCTTTTTTCTCTTTAGTGTGCGTGAATAAAACTATCTTTCTATGTTCTAAGTTTGAGCCTGCTTTGCTTTTCCTAATCYTATCTCACAGCAGAAAAAAAGACACTGAAACCACTACATTAATTGGTGCATTTGCTGGGAAAGCAAATTTGGTGAACATGAAACCACTACAAAAGGCCATCTTTTGGGCAAAGTAGAACTTAACAATAAAACTGAACCTGATTCCAAATGCTGTGAATTACAGGATAGCTACAGGACTTTCCTGGAACTACCCTGGTAGTTCCTGGACCTTCCYGTTCCTTTACTTTCTATAAAGGGATAAAGAAAGTTTTTGTTCATTTGTTCCAAACTGAGAAAGGCCCCYTCACCTCTGCCTCTTATGGCCTGGAGAAAAAGTGCTGCTGATGAAGGAGCCTGAGGCAGAAGCAGCAGAKAGAAGTTTCTGTCTCRTTACAGCTTCCTTCCAACATATATRTTGAAGGAAGAAARAAKTAGTCTGCATCTAAGATACTTTATATTTCCCTGTAGGAATATTTCAGACTTCTCTGGCCTGAACATATGAAAATTATTTCCTGACTAATCCAAGATTTTGGTMCTAAGATATCTGAGAAACAGCCTTGATATTAAAGGCCAACCTACATACTGTTTTACCCTTTGAAGATGATTCTTTTGTAAGCACAGTTTTGTAGCAGTGTAACAGCTTCAGCACTGAAATATCAAGGAAATCCATAAATGTATTTTAGACCATTAAAACAGGTATTTAGAGTTTTGATTGCCATAGAAAAGACTCATTACTTTACTGCAGTCTGAGAGGGACAGGAACAGAGACTTAACAGTCAGATTTTAGAAGAAAATTTAGTGAGTTGAGATCCCTTAGAAATACTTTTAAAATCTAATTTCTGAAAAAATCTTTAGTTTTCAGATTTTTCAACAATGGAAGAACACACTGCYTTTTTTCCTTTTTTTATACCAGATGTGACTGGACATTACTGAGAAAGGGGTCAAAAAGCAATATACCATTCAGTAATTTGAATCTGAAGTTGACAAAGTGAAATATTTGCCTCATGAGCATCAGCYAGGTCCTTTGAAAAAAAGTGTAGCATGAAGCACCTTCATGGATRAAGCTCATCACTGGCTTGATTAATAGACATCCTTGGCCTTCAATTCTAACAGGGAATTTTCCTTCAAATCCTCTTGAGATCCTCCTCTCACTAAAGAACACAGAAGCTCATGTAAATTCTTCATCTGATTAAAATGTATCTGGGGGATTTCTAGTCACTGCATCTTATATTTTGGTTTTGAGGTGATACTTAAAACACTCTTCCTCAGATCCTGTTACTCATGTCTGCATTAGAGCACATGAAGAAATTACAATCCCCTCCTTTTGGCTCATTTAATCACTCCTAGTGTAATAGACAGTAATGACAGAAAAACCTACATGATTGTGAAGAGAAAGCCAAAAGGAGAAAAGAAACCTGATTGCCAGGTGCAATGTTTGTCTTAATCACTACTAACACATTGGAAAACTATGAAATTAACAAATCTTTACAAGGTGCAGATGTGACTGAAAATTTAATAGGACCATTCATACTAAGAACTTAYCTAAAAATAGTAGAAGCAATAATTAGAGTGCTTAGGCTTTGCCCTCAATCCCAAAGAGTATGCATTGTCTAAATGTCATCCAAACTTAGAAAGTACAGTAATTCTAGCTGCCTTACCAAATCTGTTAAAATGTTCCCAGTTGTAAACAAAATATAGGAAAAATAATGTGTCTTTAGTAAAACGGAATTCACATCAAGGCAGCATGACCTCTGTCCCCCATGAAAGCTGAATTATATCATTCTAATAAAATGTTTGTTCTTGACCATATTCAGGATTTTAAAAGTACTTTTCTTTCTAGTCTGTATTTACTATGTCATGAGCTTGTCTATGCAGTCATTTTGTCTTGGAATTAGTTGTGTGTGTGAGAGCTCACTGAAGGGAGTCAAGGTTGCAACATTATATAAAAAAAAAGGTTAACTTAGTAAAGACTCGAATACAGGAAATAAAAAAATAAAAGCAAAACTAAGTACACATGTCTTACCCAACAGACATAAATTTTACAGAAACAAAAAAGATGTCACATCTAGGAGGAGAATTTATTTCAAAAATCCCAAAATAAGCAAATCTAAAAATAAGAAAAAAAAATAATCGTGTAGCACTCCTCCACCCTGCCCCTTGTTATCTCTTGGCTGTTCTCTCTGTATAACTTTGGCAGYATAAGATAAAAGAACTAAAGTTCTGGGGCTATCAATTTTAGCAATATTAGCAATAACTGCTACTAAAAAGTCAATAAATAGAAAGTAAAAATTAATAAAAACACTCTTGTTAAATTTGGATTGTCCCTAGGCAGACATTCTTTAAGTGAAAAAAAAGCTATCAGCTACAGAGAAGCTTTTGCTCTCTTTGGCTGAGATTTCCATGCAAGCTCATCACATTCTAGACACTTTTCCCCACAGCATATTTCAATTCCTTGATTCTTCTTCCACTTCATAAATATTGTCATTTATATTTCAGTGGGATAAATCCATGAGTAGGCATGTGCTAACAGAGTTTGCTGGTGGCATAAATTGAGTAGGCATTTAAATAAAGCTTGAATAGCAAAATATGTTATGGAAAATAACTGAATGCTCCTGAGAACTAAAGTAACAGGGGCAGAACAAAATGCAATGGTACAATGAAAACAGTGCATTTAGTTCTTACTGTGCTTTTGCTCTAAAGGGAAAAAAAAAAACCCTATTAGGAACCAGAAGACAGAGCGTAACATGTGATCTTAGAGCAATCAATGTAGAGGAAGTAAATGAGCAGATGAGGGTTTTCCATTACAAATAGCAAGGTATTAATTAAATCATGCTTGCTGTTGCAAAGACCCATTACCGTTATCATGTGGGATATTGTTTCGTTCAACGCTATTTGAGAAAGACATATTTACACTTCAAAATGTATCAACCACAGAAACAAGAAAAACTCAGAGAATGGCTTTCCTCTGTTTTGGCTGGAAATTGAAGAGAATTGGCTGTTTCAAGCAACAAAAACAAAGACTGAAAGAAGATACAAAACTCTCTTCAGAGAGAGATAGGAGCTAAAAGCACATGGAAGGAGAAGCTCTACATATTATGAAGGATAAATGACTGTGTGTAAGGAGTTAAAGAATGCAGTTACCAGTCTCAAAACACTGTCCCAAAGAAGGAAGTTCTCACAAGACAAGCCACCACAAAAGAAACTTAAAATAAGCACAAATGACACAGCAGGAAGGAGCTAAAATTCCRGGCCTAACAGAGGTAGAGGTTTGGTTAGCACTTGGATAAAAGTTCCCGTGACGGCAAGCTGTGGGAAAAGAAACAAGTTATACATGCAYACATTGCAAGTTATGTGAGCAAAATCTATGCCTTGTAGATACCCATGACTTGGACTGTATTAGTGGTGCATCCAGAATGACTCTGGGACCCCCACCACCAAGAAGACCAAGGTTAAGAAGGACCAGCAGGATGCCACAGGGATYCATCTCATGGTGATATCTTTCTACTTAATCCATTTCTTTCTCTCTTGTTTTTCTTCTGCCCTTTTCCTGTTTCTTTCAACCTATTTCTCTACCTTAGTTACTGTCAACTTACATTTAATGTTAAATAAATACTGTACTAATGACTTAGGCATATGGTCTTRTTTGCACTTTAATTCAGGCAGAGGCATCTCTTAAAAACAGATCATAACAATGTGAGGGAATGAAAAGAATCTGAGGCTGGAAGCAGGAAGAAGTTTCCTAAGGGACGGCAACCATTTAACTTGAACCTCCATCCCATGTCCTTCACTTGGGCACCTAGCATACTAYAGAGCTTCTTCATGCCTGTTGTGCAAGGGAGGCTGAATGTGGCAGGTTTTATATTTGCCCTGCTTTGTGATTTGTTTCTTACTCTACATCAGTTTATGTGATGAAGTAGGCAAGTGGATCCCCATTAGCAACAATCACTCTCAGGTGTAGTGAATTKCAGACCAGTAATTTAATCTGCTGCTTCTTTTCTAGCACCCTTAGACCTAAATACCTCTGAAAATCTTATTCCTATCTTCACCATAGTTTCATCTGTTTTACAAAGTTGTCTCTGCACTTAACATCTTCTTTTCGTTGTTTTTATATGTGAAGAGATACTGTGTTCTAGAAGCAATCAAGCAAGCACAAGTTAGACCAAAGGATTAATGAAACTTTCGAAAAACTGAGTTATCAATTGTGCATTTATTATACTTCTGTGCAACACTAACTAAAACAAATGTATTTAATTTGGACTATCTACTTGTTAAACCTATCTGTCAAACTTATACCTTCCCAGCTCTTGTGTCAAAAATAAGAGATGAATTTAAGAGTCATTTGAYTCTGCGGTGTGACACAAAATTAGGAATGATGATATTTTCTGTAGATTTTTGCATCCATRTCATAAAACATAGTCAAGGACAAAGTTATGAAAGTTTTTCTTGGAAGCTGTCTCTGTTTAGAGACAAGGTCTGGAGAAAATGCTCTGGAATGAGTGCTTCTTCTAAAAAAGTGTTCCAACAATCGCCTTCTGGCAATGAGAGATTGATAGTAGTGGATGAAAGCAAAAAATACCCCAATAGCTTATTGACAAACATATGGCATGGGAAAAAAAAAAAAAAGCATAGGTGCTGGATATTTAATTGTCCAACTCCACACACACACACTGGAACCAAAAACCTGAACTTGCCAGGGAAAGAAAAAAGTACTGCTGGCTGGCAACGTGGTGTGTAGGACAAAAATGGCTCTGCTTCTGTCTTAGGGAAGAAAAAACCAAAATGTTCATGYAGCAACTGAGGCAAAACCAGATGG
This sequence comes from Alauda arvensis, assembly GCA_902810485.1. NCBI lineage: Eukaryota > Metazoa > Chordata > Aves > Passeriformes > Alaudidae > Alauda > Alauda arvensis. Next base: position 1,210,039 of record CADDXX010000244.1, on the reverse strand, counting down.
GAACCTGTTGAATCTCTGATGTTGGTCCTTTCTGCACAGCAGAGTGCAGTCCTTTCTTTCACTGGATCAGCTTTTCTGAGGTCTGGGGCTGAGATGGAGCAGTCCCTCAGTGTCTTCCTGCTGGTCTCTGACCAATTTGTCTCCTGTTGACTGTCCTCTCTGATCTCAGACCAAAACCARACCAGTTCAAGAACACCAAAGGCTGGCTACCACAGTCTCCAAGGCCAGGGAAAGAAAAAAAACCAACTTATTGCCCAAGCTAACAAAAACCAAGCTAGCTAAGCAAAGGAAGAGAGCCCAATCCACCCAGCATCCAGACATTTTGGGGTGTAGCTTTTAAAAAATACCCCTGACCCACTGACATGTCAAATGGCAAGCAATCGACATGTTCCAGCATAATGCAYATTATCCACATGGAATTCATGCTCTCTGGTTTGCTTTTGAGTTCACAGTTGCAMTAGCTTACCAAACTTATTAAAAAAAGATCTCAAGAACTAACTTCAATAGAATAAGAAGGAAAAGAGATTTCACTGTTTCAGTATCCTGTATCTTGTGCCTTGTTCAAAATGTTGAGTTCAGAACTCTAATAAAGAGAATAAAAGGACAAGCTTATCAGAATGCATTGGGGGGTAAATGGTTACAATCCCTTGTACTTTTCTTTTCATCAAAACCGGAGACTGAAGAGTACTTAATTCACGTTTGCTTATTGGCACTCAAAAGCCACTTTTCTRATCATAAAAATGTAAGAACATCAAGAATTGTGACGCTAGTCTGTGTTTGTGATTTGTTTCTTACTCTGCATCAGTTTATGTGATGAAGTAGGCAAGGGAAAAATAACATGTGAGTGACTAGATAACTTCTGTTTGAAAACATATCCTTCAGTGCTGCTGGAACACAAAGGGCTTGCTTTTCTTCAGCAAACACATCCTTCAACAGTCAGAKGTGGGGTAACAGGAAATGAGAAATGCAGCCAGTTAGCCCAGATGAAATTGGAATTTTGCAATCACAAATATAAAGGTAAACTTTATTTTCAAAGGCAAGGGGGAGGAAATGGAGTGCTACTCACAAATCCTGCTGTTATTTGCTGTAAATCCCTAAGCATCTATTTAATCCACATAACTTTACATCCAAGTATTACTTTTRGAGTTTGAGCCAAAATCCAGGGAAAGATATGATTGCATGCCAGCAGTAAGGTGTCTGAATGTATAAGTTTGTGTGTTTTTTRGAACTGTTGAATAGTTGCCATTTCCATTTATTGTGGAGGGATTTTTAAACTGTTTAGAACTCATGAAATTTGGGCCAATTTATTGCATGCCTTCACTTCAGGTTTCATGACTCATTTGTGAAACCTAATTTGACCAAATTGTGCTCATAGTAAAGAAAAAAGTATCAAACTTAAAAGCAACCATCACTGTACCTTTTGTTCTTCAGTCACTAAAGTGTTACCATGGCCAGTGAGTGGCATGAAATTAATAATGGTGTGATAACTTACAAATGGAATACAGGTAAATTTTTTGTTAAAATTTTGGCGCTGTTGTGTGATGAAAACAAGTGCAACAGCAAAGATWTTTCATTCACTTTGCTGCTGCCCATGTGACTCCAATATTTAATTTCAGACTTGAAAGGATTTGCCTTAAAGATAATTCAGAAAATATTTGGGTTTACTGGTAAAAGAAAAAAAAATCACCTTAGCTCTTGTGTGGTGTGGGTGTATTTTTCAGTGCTAGGATTAAAGGAATGTAAGAAGTTGCTGAAACTATAACCTTTGTAGGTGGTTGTTTTCAAGAGGGAGAAGGTTGCCTCAGATTTACAGATAGGTGTTGCTGAAGGAAGATGTTTTTCTGAGGAAGACATGTGCCTTMTCTTGTGGTCCTCATTACTCCTTTWGCAAGAGAAGGAACAGTAGGCACCWTTGGGGAGGTGGGGAACAACAGAATAGCAAAAGAGATTTTGCACTTGTGTCAGGTAGACACCAACAGTGCRATTTTGCCTATATACTCTCAGTAAGAAAATGATAACTTTAATTATAAACTATTCTAATATCATTCAATTATGTAGAAGGTAAAAGGAATGAGTGAGGAAAAGAGACACTCAACACTSCTGAACTACAGTCTATCATTYACAGRTGGCAAATTGTAGTTACATSTCTACTTTTTCTTTTCATGSAGTGCCTAGTCCTCATGCAATACAAGTCCTTATAGAAGCATCTACTTAAAAGTTTTTGATGAGAACCATTAGTTAAACTCCATGGGAATCTAATTTTCTATTGTTCCAAACCTTTATGGCAGTTATAAAGCTCAAGCAAAAGGATCAAGGAATACATTAGRTGTAAAATGGAAATGAAAGTCTTGAGACACAGAGACTTTCTTCTCTGTGCTGATTTAGTATCTTCTTGATTCCTCTGCGACYTTAAAACAAGCCTTAAAAAAGTCARTAAAAGTTTATTTAGTGCACAAAAAGGTCGCTCTTTGGTTTCACAAAACTCAAAATACCCCAAGTAAAGATCAACGGAAAAACTCTGCACCTGGGTTAACTTGGTTAACTTTCTACTAATGTATCAAACAGATTCTGAGTTGTTCTGTCTAACGTCCCGATATCTGTCTGTAATATTTCCTTTAAGTTTTTTAACAATTAAAGGAAAACCCATTAATTGGAGATCTAGAAAGGCAAAGTTTGTTATGTTCTGAGATCAAGAAAAAGTCATTAAAGAGTTGTGGGTTTTAACTGATGCCTAAAGTTTTAGCTTTTATGTTTTCCAGACTCCATGCTGTCTTGGGTGTAGTTTTAGGCTTCATATTAAGTGCTAGTAGGTAGTAGGTAGACAAAACAAATCCTTTCCTGCTGGAAACCAAGGACGACTTTCTGGCCCAAAAGCATAAACAACGATGGACTGAAGGGAGAAACAAGAAGGATGAGACTTCACAGCCTGGAGTTGTAATTGGACAATTAAACCCCAACATGCAAATGGACCCAAACTTATAAAAGTGTAAGGCCTTGTGACTGGGGGGCCCTGGTGACAATTCAGGGTCCACCTGGTCTGGTTCTGGAGTCCCAGGAGTATCCTGGGGGCTTTCAATAAAAATCTGCTTTATTCTCTAGCTCTGTCCGGTCTCTGTTTCAGGTCAGCCTTCCCAAGGCATCATAACTGGTTCTACTTACTTTTTTTCATTGCAGGAATCCAACAACACAGAGTGTYGAAGAGTGTTCTGACTTCATCTCAGAGTGATATAACAAATTAGGGTTGCAAATGAGTGTGGGTTTGTTTGGGATTCTTTGTTAGGATTTTTAAGTCAAAATCACCTCTTATGCTATAAACAACATGACGAATTCAAACTAGGAGTGAGCTTCTTGCACATACATCTCAGGTATGCTTCCTTAAAAATATGGGCAATCCATGTAGATGAGAGCATTAACTAGCAATTCCAGGAACAGATGAGTAGAGAGGAGTGGTGAATTTACAGAGTCAAGCAGGCCTTTTTGGTCTGTCTACTGCATCRCTTAAAAGGCAGAAAAAACTAGAACAGGAGTGGCAAAACTGTAACAAGGCTTTATCTCCACTAATTCATATATTTTCAGAGTGAGATAATGACAGTTACTTCTGATTCACCAAGATCAGAATTACAGCTGTGTTTTTCTGCCTTAAGTGTACTACTATTATTACTATTTTCTTGCAGCAAAAGCTTCTGAAATGAAATATCTGCAGCTGCAGTGCTAAATTCCACAGTTAAATAGCAACTCACTGCAGGTATCCTCTTTCAGTTACCAGAGGGCCTTACAGAAACCCCATTTGCTATGGTCTGGGAAGTAGGAACACTGAYAAATAAAGAGGCAGACATATTTACCCATGTGCATTTGCTTTGGTTATATTTCTAATAGGCTYGATTGCTTAAGGAACCTTCTCTTTCCGTCTAAACCTTCGTCACACTCAAATCTAATTTTGATGCCCTTTTGCTCAGCTAAGAGGCAGAGTGATTGATCTGGGATTGGGAGCAAAGGACTGCTGAAAATGCTTTCCCTCTTGTAATTTCTGTGGTAGCATATAGCCTTGGTGCTTTCCCTTCATGAAATGAAGGACAGGAAAAGGAAAGGACAATGGTCTCGGATGTATTTTCAAACTGTAACCTTTCTTGTGTCATCTGGRGTCTGCAGCTTTGTGCTATGGTGATAGATGGGATCTGCCACTCCTGTGTAGAGTCTGAGAAAAACAGCTGTTTGGGAAGTCTCATATATCTACTGCAGCWCTGCAGATGAGCAGAGAGAGGCTCTTGCTTTTGGAGCAGAAATATGCCACTCTTAGCTCACTGCTTTGCAGTGGCAAAACCAGCATCTGTCAAATTATTTTGTCCTCAGTCCTGATACCTTCTCCCTGAACAGCAGAGGCTGTTTTCACCAAGGTCTTTTTGTTCCTTCARTTAATTTTTACTTCTTTAACTTTAAACTAGCATATGCAGAGAAAGACCTCCAAAACCCTTCCTAAGAAATAACTCCCTTTTTTAGATTCTTTCTCAAATGTTATTCCTTCAATTAAAGTGACAGGAGTCCTCATCCATACCCTGTTACTTTCATAGTACATAAAACTTCGTAGGTGTTCTTTACACAGCTAAATTACATTATTTTCCCTGAAGAAATTGCAGATTTGCTACAGAAATATGACAGATATTTCTTCTATAAATCAATAAAACCAGATTAGTTTCTAACCCAGGTAGAAGAATTTAGAATATGGTATGTCTTGATACTTTTAKTTCTTTTCTTTGCTCTCATGTAGATGACTCTTGTTTACATTGTGTTAAATATAAGATTAAAAGCCCATTGAGGCAATCACTGCATCTCTGCCTTTGTGAGGAACTTGGAAGTCTAGGAACTACTCCCATAATAAGTCATAAAACAGAATCAGGATTTTATGGCCTAAGGATTCTTGCATGAAACAAATAAAAAAACAAACAAAAAGCCCAAAACAACAACAAACCAAAAAACCCAACCAAAACCCAAAACCACAAAAAACACCTCCAAATGAACAAAAACCAAAATATCAAAACCCAACAAACTAACAAATAAAAAAGTGAGACCACGACCAGACAAACAAAGAAATCAGCTAACCAAGCAACACCCCAACAAAAAACAACCCAACAAATATAGCAGCTTGGCCTATCCAAYGAGTTGAGGTAGAGTGAAACCAGCTGTACAAAATATAAGCCCTGAAGAMATTGCACTCCAAAGAGACAAGAGAGGGGAAGATTTCATCTAATGTCCTTCTGTCAGTGTTTAAATACTTATCTGATTTTTAAAATACTTACCTGATCTTTATGTTCTGGTTYTGCATTTTGATATTTTCACCCTATTGAATAATCCATTCTTAAAGAAGGTGAAAGAGTATAGTGTGAWTGATAAAAAAGTTTACATAAATTTCTGGCAAACCAGTCAGGAAACACTGTCTTCATGGGCATAGAAAAGACCCATTCATGTGTTTAAAAAAAAAAAAAGTTTATGTAATACTTGCTGGAGTAGTCCAGTTTTCTGTTTGGTAACAATGTCAGTGGGCAAGCATCCCATCAGAGACATACATAGGTATGTGCAAACCTGTTCAGTTCGTCTTTAATTGAAACTCTGAAATAAGCCACTTGGCACTSAGAGGCTTTGCTAAACTCCCAATCTGACTCTCAAATTAGCACAGRTGACCCTGTTGTACTTAGCTGCTTGCATACTAACTAGGTGATCAATTTTTCTTTTATTGTAATGCTTAAAAATGTGTTGTCCTGCTTCATTGTACTCTTGTTCTTAGTCTTTCATGAATAATTAGCAATCAAAAAGGAAAGGTAGTTGGTTTTTTAAAGTAACTTCCCCATTAATCATCTGTGATTAGCTGCAAAATCTCCAGGGCTACTATCATTCTTTGAAGCTCWGCTTTGTATCATTTGGCTAGTTCTTGACTACTGACTATGCCTGTGATAGAACTGACATGGCCATTTAAAAGAAAACCCCTTGATCTGCTTTCTGTTCTGAACTTTCATTYTCAGAGTGCTGCACTGGTCCTTCACTTTCATTCACACACAAAAGCAAAGAATCCCACTGCAATACAGAAATTTAACATACAAGAACCTACACAAAAGATTCTAATACAGTTATGATTATCTCATTCCACTTTACACATTAAAACTGTTGTACAATAATTAACWATGTGACCTCCAAAACATCCTTGCRAGACAGGTAATTATTAGTTATTATTCCAGTTTCACACCCATTAAAAGTCAGGCATGAAAATCCCTGATTCTGCAGTGWTCTTAGCAACAGCAAAGGGACTGCAGAGGAGATCAAGGAAATGTGTCAGTTTTGGGGAAACCTTAATAGTTTATCATATTTGTACTCAAGTGTTTACTACATGGCTATATTTAATAAAGAAATATTCAACACCATGAATCCCTTACTAAAAGCAWTAGGCTGTTTGCAATTGCTCAGCCTGGGTGCTGTCTCTATTAGATCTTAAATATGAACAAACCACTTTTTGAACATCCTAATATATCTGGAATTAATGTTAAAACAAGACTTTGTATATTTCTGTCACAAATTCATTTAATTCATGGAGCTGTGCCACCCACTCCAAAGCACTTCCTTAAACCTCTTTTCTGCACTCTTCAGTACAAACAGCAGATCTGAGAAGGTCCATAATTCTTGTTCAACAGGCAAGGGCTAGTTGACCATGTGCCAACTCCAGATAGAGCTGGTGTAAGTCAACCGTCCTCCTCCACAAAAAGGACAACCCAGGGCCTGTTGATCTCCCCCATGGAATAGCATAATTATATACATTTTTAATATATTAAAGGATTTKKAAAAATATTTMGTTTTACTTTATTTATTTTTAATATTTTATATCTATTGTGATAGAGGCCTTAATATCCTGAAAYATTTGAGTGGCATACACAAATAAATGACACCTCCAGGAATGGTTTCTTCCACCAACACAGAGACATATACTCTACAAAGACTAAAGAAATTGTCAACTAATAAAAAGATAGCAAGGAATAAAGGAGGAGCAATGTTATTCGTCYAGTTTGAATTTGGCCTGAATAAAGAAACTGCCTTACTTTTTAGGAAAAAAACCCCTAAAGGTTACTTTTTTTGTTTCAAGTTATAGCTATTCCAGGAACTTCTTTTGCAAAAGGCAACCAGCCCACAGTAAAAAGCTATTGGCAGTGAAATGAAGTTGACACAAAGGGCATGTTTTGATTTTTTAGAACCTATTTTTGAAAAGGCATTTTAATGAACAGCAACCTGGCATTTTTAGTAACTTAAACGTGAAATGGAATTATTATATTTAGGGTATGTTTGCCCAAGTTATATTCTCAAAGTGTAAGCATTGTCTGTAATAAGTATGGTAGAGAGACCTAAGGAAGCTCTTCATGCCAAAAAAAATCTAAAAAATATGCTATACACTTGCTGACAAATAGCATATTATCATAGAGATAYATTTCTCCTCTTTTATATAATCATATATCTTTCAAATTAGTAGTAGCTGATAGAATTTTGGGGTCTTGATCAGTGTTATTTCACTTTTATATTGCAGATAAATTATTTTACTTTTTGATGTTCTGTATAATGCATTCAGCTGCTCAGTACTGAAGCCAAATATRYGGATTTAAAGGCTAAGTTTYAGCCTTSKTTTTTTTCTGTTCAGGGAGTTTTTAATAAGAAAACCTTAATCTAAGAAAATATTTGTTAGMGACAACRACACTTGCACTGTCACTGTGAAACRTTCTATGTTTCTATTAACCTTGCAGAAGAAAGTTAAGAGACAGAACCTATAAAGTACTTTGTTACTCACATTGTAGTTACGTGTCCCTGCCAAWGGGGAACTGAAATGAAGATAGGTTGGCTCCAGAGTGCAGCTGGGTGAACRTCTGAGTTCATGGCAGATCCAGGRCGATCTCGTTTCCTATGGTGCTGTGCTGAGCACAGATTTCTGACCATCCTTGTGTCATTCTAAGAAGGAAAATGACAGGGTGACCAAGCCAACACTCTGCTCTTCGGCCTCTGTCACTGCGTGTGGGTGAGTCACATTGCCGAGGTCACCCAGATGCCTCTGTTGGCTCTTTTCCACTACCATACATCCACTGCAGTGGGAAGGACCACTTACTACACAGGTACAATATCTGACTGTGGACAAATAACAAGGGCAGGCACTAGGAGATTTGGCCCTGTTAATTTTTCAGACTTAAGCACAGACAGAGCAGGGCTGGACCTTTTTTAAAGGTTCCTAATGTCTTTCCTTCCAAACTTTATTACAAAATAATTACAATGCAAAAAGGTTAGGCAAAACTCTCTCTGGTGTCTGACTAGATTCATATTCACATTTCCCTGGGGGAATTGATGGGTCTACCTAGATGTATTTCTGCTGGGGAAAGACTTGACCACATCTTATGTATTTTATAAAATATCAGGTTTACATTCAGAAAAGCAATTGTTTCAATATGCGGATGTTTATTCTTGGAGACAATGTCAGTCTAGAACAAATTTTGATGGCATCTCCCATATTAATTTTTTTTTCAGGTGTCAGTTTGTTTTATCCCACAGTAACATATTATACTTACATACTAACAGGACAAAAATAGATTGAATGAAAAATAGAGCAGCCATCCTTTAGACTCATTAGAATGAAGCAGTGAACATTTTTAGTGCAATCTCTGTTGACCCAAATCCATAAAATCTCCATCTTATTTAAGCTAAAAATAATTTCTGCATGGCTTTCCTCGTAGCATGCCTGTTTTCATCTCATWCCACCAAGGACTAAGCTAGTGGGGTTTGAAAACTTACTTGTTTGTAAAAAGTGACTTTGATATATGTATGCTGACCRGTGCTGATACATGTGAAACAAACCTTGTGTTTCTAGCAAATGGCAATATTAATGACAGCCCCCTGCCCCATCAACAACCTCATGTCTTACAAGAAACAGAGAAGCTTATTGGATGTAAGATGTCAAAACTGTCATTAATTTTTGAGATTTCTCCAAAATACAGAGTATTCTACACTACCTTGCACCGAGCATCTCAGGAAACTCTTATTTGAAGAAACTGTTATTTRATTGTCAGGTCTTTAGACACTGCTTCTTATATAGCTGACTTTTCCCTGGTTTTGGAAGAGCATTCTACTGTGAAAGGTTGTAGGAGGAGAAAATCAACCATAGTTAAATTAAGAGCTATAGTCTCTAGTGTCAGAAAATCTTCCTACCTTGAAAAAGTGATGATGGTTGTACTTAAAGAAACATATGGAAAATGTGGGAAATTAGTAATTAATCATAAAATTATACAATTGWAGAATGGTTTGGGTGGRAAGGGATCTCAAAGATCATCCAGATCCAACCCCCTGACACAGGCAGGGACACCTTACACTGGAGCAGGTCACTCAGAGCCWCATCCAGCYTGGTCYTAAACACCTCAAGTGTTGGAATCTAGAATCTCTCTGGGGGCAAACTCTTTCAGTGTCTCACCATACTCACAGTAAAGARTTTCTTCCATGATCTTATCTAAATCTATTCTTCTTCAGCTTAAGTCTTCACATGTCTTATCACTACATGCCCTTGTGAAAAGGKCTTTTCCAGCCAACAAGAAATGATGGTATTCTTCAAGTACTGCAATGTGCTATAAGGTTTCCTCAGCACCTTCTCTTCCTCAGTCTGAACAGCTTCAACTCTCTCAGCTTGTCTTCACAGAAAAAAGAATGAAGAACCAAGATCTTAAAAAGGTATTTCACTATTTGGGATACTGAAGGAATGGTTAATCCAGCTTTATCTGCCAAGCACATTTTCATTGACTTGGAATACTTACTGAAACAAATTTCAATATTGAAAACCATTTTTTTCCTAGAAGTTAGATAGTAATTGGTGAAAAAAWTGATTTGTGGTATAAACTTTAAATATCATATCTCTAATTTTCATTTGTCTACCCCATWTAATTTATCATCTTCTGATACTTTATAGGTATGTGTAAGTACCTGCATCTCACAAGACTTTTTGAATACTGATTCATTTTTTGTTTTCTTTTTGGATTCAGATTTGTACTGTGTTGTCATAAGCCATATAATGCCACCTACACCTGAAGTATTAAAAAAAATTACTTAAAGAGCAAGAGGCTAATATTTAAATTTAATTTTTGTTTCTAAACACAGTGCAATCATTAGGGAAAACAATAAAAAATGAAAAGAAGACAAGAGAGTCAGGGGAAAAGAAAATTTTTTGATTAAGAAAAATGCTGAATTCATGTCTGGTCTTTTTCATTCAATCAGAAGTCTTCTCATCTGCAGTATAGATGCTAAAATAGTCCTAGCTTTGCCATTGTTTTTCTGTATAGTATCAACAGTTTTTTGACTGGAGGTCACAAAAAGAYATTCATTAGCTGAACTAAGTAATCACTTTTATTTTTAATTCCAAAAATGCTAGAAAAATTTATTTCTATTTAATTACCATGCATAGTTCTTTCAGAGTTTGCTAATAATGAATACCTTTTCTCACTGAAGTGACATTGATCACAAATTTACACTGTCACCCAACTGATTCACCATGACAAATGTCACAGACCAGACTTTGAGAGCCASTGCTTTTGTGCACGTATAGTGAAATCAATTTAAAAGGCAATCCATACTACACATGTAGAGAAGTAGTTATTAGCACAGTATTAGAAAGAAGTCAATCCCTCCAAGAAGATTTACTTCTGATAGAGGTATGCATTTTATTTCATTAACTTAAAAGAGATGCACTGACTTCTTTCCCTTTTTATTCCCATATTGCCTCTTTCATAAGCCTGGTTCACAATCATCACAGTGAATGTCACGAAAGCYAATCGATCCATTTCAGTTTAGGAAAAAATGCCCCCAACTGATGTTTTAGCTGTCTTTTTAACAATGTTAAATGGCTGGAAACTGTTGAAGTGAAAGACTTTTACTGCTTGCTGCAAGTGAATAGTGTAAACAGTATTGATCTGCTATGAGGGCTTTACAGTAGAGAAACACTGAGTACATTATTTAAAGGATAAATATCTATTTGATTTATTCCTAGCTTTTATCCAGACATTAATAAGGTAGCTATTCCTTCCTTTGCAAAGCTTTCTTTAAAAATAAAAATGGCATTCAGGCCTCTGTTTTAGATGGACTTGCTCCTGTTATCATCAATAAAAGCTGAAATCTTCTCAGGAAGAAAAGGAAATAAAACAGCAGTGGGAGAGTTGATGCTCCTGTAAGTGATGAAAGTGAGAACTGAGCACCAAGAAGAGGAAGTGAGAAATTATTCAGATCTTYCAAGCTGGAGTTAGATGCCAGAAGGCAAAGCTAGAGGTACTAGAAGGCACAACCTGGAATCTTCAAATCTGCTACAGGTTTGGTTTTGATAATATTAATCAAAAAACTCTGAAAGTGACAACCCTAAGATCACAAACTCAGGACAATGAGAGCTAAAGGAACCCCAGAGACTACAATTATGACATGGGAAAAAACACAACATGCCGGATTTTTCACATATGATATGAAGGACTTTTTTTCATGACTTGTTCAATGCTTTCCAGAGAAAGGAGGGGGTTTGTTTCTTTCAACTGCATTTAGTTCCTTTGTTAATAAATCTGTACAAATAGAAAGTCATAAACTGTTAGTAATTGTATTTTATGCTTTTATTTGTGTTGCATGGCTATGCACTCTTTCGCWGCCCTCATTCATAGAAGTCAGTCCATTTTCTTAGCAGTTTGCATTGGTGGACTGCAGAACAAAGTGCTTTGAACTCCACAGAGACACACAATTATCAGACCTAACTTTAGCTGGTGTGACAGAAAGACAARGATTTTTTGTCCTCTCAGAACAAGCCAAAGTGCACCTTAACTCACCTCCTGCATTAGACCAGATCTGTACAAGATTTCAGTGTAAACTGACATTAGAAGAGATGAATTAGCATAACTGAATGTTTCACTTGCAGAGATTAAATAGCCTTTTACTGCAGATGTTTACCAAAGAAAATGMTCCCTAGTGGAAGACTATAAACAGTTAAGATGGATTTAATGAGAATTTTAATTGCTGTTATGCAATTGGTAATGGAAAGGTTTTATTAAATGCCATGTGAAAACCAATCGATGTTTTTGAGAAAAAAAAATCTTGGTAGCTCAGTGTTTGGACATGTTATTATTTCAGGCAGGAAGGAGGCACCCTAATTTTTGTTCCCATTCCTCTATGTGACTTTCAAGAACAATTTCTTTAACAAGGCTAAGTCACATTTCAATAAGAGCAACCATCTAAAAGCAAAAACACCTGACCCCCATCATCTTTTTTTTCTGTATGCAGCTGAAAAATTGCAGCATGGGCCCTTGCCTTTCTCCCTCTTCAGAAACAACTAAGTAGCTTGAGTACTCCTTTTGGGAAGAATTAAAATAGATTAATTTTTTCACATGATGGTAATTTGCTTTGCACAGGAAACACCTAGGAGCAATGCTGTAGGATGTTATAGGKTTTTTTCCCAATCTTCTGCTAGAAAGTCTTCCATTTTGCATGAAACTATTAAATATTCACCACCTATCTCACCAGAAATATAGRGGGAGTGGACATAGCTGCATAGCATAATGGCTAGCTCTGAAACCTGGCTTTCTTGCTCCAATGGATACTTCAATTCCCTGCTCCAGTTGGTTCATGAGCTGGGACCCATGTCTTCTTCCCAAGTGACTGCAGGAACAGACTATCACATCACRCTTAGCTTCTCCTCTAGAGTAATTATTTACTGGGCCTTGCAAGGTGCAACATCATTTGTTTAGTACAGCACTCACAGCAGAAACACTTCTTCAGCGCTTTATTCTTGCCTGCTTGTCTCTCTGAAGCCAAATAAAGAATCCTGCTGTCCTGCTTGCCCAAAGAGAAAAGGCCAGCACACCCCTTCAGCACACCCAGCATGCCTTTGTCTGAATGCAGTGATGTATACTCCACATGCTTGTGTTAAGGAACGTGTATGAGGGCGTGGGTGCAACTTCTGTTTAAAGGAGGACTGTAAATGCTCAGCACTGCCATTAGGTATGGATGTCCCACAGTCACTGGGGCACCAAGGGGTGTAAAATTTACTGGGGTGCAGCTGCATCTGGGTAGGGCTTTTAACTGAAAGAGAACTGCAGAAGAGATAGCATACATTAGATAAACTCTTTAAACAAATGATGGGATAGACACTACATTTATTGAGATTACATCATGATGGTGTTTTTGAGGGAGAAAAAAAAATCACAGTTTTAAATATGAAAACATATTGGAACTAAAGAAACAATTCAGTGATGCTTCGAAGGTGGACACTTTCTTGGTAGGCAGCACTAATTGCTGCAATAGCTTTTAGGTGTTCTAATGCACTCAAGTGAATTATGCACCACACTGCTTCTGAATGACACAGCCATTTCTGACTCCATTAATATGGAAGATTTCAGCCAAATGCTTTTAAACGATAGCTTCTCTTTATTTGTAATTTCAGACTCTATTGATTTCCTTCTGTTCCCTTCATTATGATTTCAATTGATTACCTTGGCAACTGCAATAACAATGATTGCACTTGACACTGTCTGAGACTCTCAAGATGGTATTTGAATAGGAATGGTATAATTTGGGGGAAAATGGCTACAAGAACCTGCCATTAATGTTACACTTACACTTTACTTTTATTGACTTCCCTCTCTTTCTAACAGGCCCTTGTCAGGGACTCTTGAAAATATTGGTTAGAATTTTAGTGACTCCTTGAAGTAAAAGATTCTTATTAACAAAGAGAACACTTTTTGTGCTAGATTTTTTTGTCAGCACTGTGACAGTTCAGGGAAACATCCCACCCTAGATGAGATTCTTGTTCCCTTGTTAGAAAAGCTACCRGTTTTTACAAACAATGTTCCTGGCCAAGGGCTTTCTTTTACTAACTGTATTATGTCATTGCAGATAGAAGAATTTCAAGTACAGAGGCATTACTTTGGATTAAAAGTTAATATGGATTTATTCAGTTTCATTGTATTTTATGCCATATAGATGMGAAATTCCACATACCTTTCTCAGGGGAAAAGTTTATATCATGTAGCATTTCAGTTCTTCAGTTTGCACTGAAGAAGACTTTTTATTCAAGARCTATCCACAATGTAGTACCAGCATCCTACCTTTGGAAATAATACTATACTGGAGGTCTCTTTCCTTGTTCAAGGTATGTCAGARCTGTATTTATGTCAGAGGAAATACTGCAGAAATGAAGTTAAAGCAAGAGAGAGACATCCTTCTCTGAATGTGACAAAGATAGTTCACATTAATGAATACAATTTTAGAAAGAAACAACCTCAGTTTCTTGTTTGTGAATGTGTCCATGACCTTCCAATTTGATTTCATGCAACACCAACAATATCTTCTGATTAAAACTACCTTCTACAAATGTCAGTAATTTGGTACTTTATATAATAATAATAATATTTCCACTTCTAAACCTACCTTTTCAATTTCAAAAAGAAAGAAACGATACACCAAAAATTTATTCCTTTCCTTAAAACCTATGGAGCTGGAACTGATATATAGCAGAGGAATAATTTTACAATCTGTTTTTCTGTTATCAGTTGTTCAGTTGCAATGAAGAGCAGTGCTCTTCTTCCCCAGCCACTCTATTATATGGAAGCTGAATAATTACAATTAGTGACTATTGATAGTTGAAGTCATAGGTTAGGAGAGGAGCACTGGGAGTCAGACATGATAATTTTCTTCAACATGATAGCACCCTTCTGCAATCTGACCAACAGACTCAAGTAGTATGAGAGTCAAGAAAAGGTAATTGTAGAGTAATGAATATTGCATGCTGTCACTATACTTTCTACTGAGAATATTTATCCATAATTATCCATATCAAAAATGGAGGTGAACTTTTCCTTTTATCCCTTGCCCTGATATGCTTGGTGAAGTAAGAAAACTCTTGGGTAGCCCCAGTCAGTCTTTGATCAGACTTTATAGACATGAAATTCAGCTATGCAGAAACTTTAAAAAGGGATTCAGCCTRTTACTTTATCTCTGGTGTCATTCAGGGCAATGCAAATTTTACCATAAGTCACACGGAAAGTTTTAAAAACTATGCTAAAGGAATTCCTGAAAATTTCTGATTCAATCTCATAAGACAGGTTCAAGTAGAATATGAGAAGAGTCATTGTATTGGTCTATATCATTGTTTTACATGAGTAATGAAGAAATGTGAGAAGTTTAATTTCATAAAATGCCATCTTGTCTTYCAACCAATAGCTAGATGTTACAGCCAAGTCAGGAAAAACTGGTGACATCGGCAACCGGAAAGGCAAACTTCAAAATAAGGTAAGTTTTTTGGAGGGCAATAAGAAAGTATGGTTCAATCGAATATTTTACAAAGTTATATGGTCACCCAGTAGGGAAAACCCAAACAATTTGAGAAAATGGATACATTACACAGATGTCCTATTTGTGTAATTCATTCACTTAAGAATCCTAGAGGAGTTCTCAGCCACACAGCCTGAGATTTGGTAYAGGGTTGATTAGAGTAATAATTATTTTCTAAATAAAACAGGCGGATGCTTAGCTGAAAACCTGTGAGGTCCTTGGGAGGAGAAAGGGACAAAGATTAAGAAGGAGAGAGAATTTTTGGTAACTGCATGTGTAGRTATGTCATCTCATTGTTGCTGTTGAGTAAACAATGGAAAGGAAACCACTTAATTTTGGTGTTATAATGAAATGGTGTTAGTGTAGCCCAAAAGCAATTAAACTGTTGTAAACTGATTATTGGGAGTAATTCAAGCTAAAACTATATAAAAATATTAAATATTAATTATTTGGCAGTATTCAAGTTTCTTTAAGTTCACATAGGTATACTTGTTTTGAATGGTTCTCATTGTTTTGTTACCAGAGAGGAACCCTTAATTTTCACTTCTCTGTTGACCAAGAAACACTGAGATAGCTGAATTTGAACCAACTCATCTAATGTAGGCAGTGCTGACTTCACAGTTTATCAGCAGCCATTGCAGCAATTTGTTTATGTAATGTTTTTTTAGATATTGTGGTGTGCAGGCCCTTTTCTATGRAAAAAGTGGGTAATAAAGAAAGGAGGAAACTTCAAACAAGAAACTTCAGAGAYTCAAACCTCATTAACATAGGAAACAGTCAGAGACATCAAGTCTTCTCATTCACAGTAACTGATAAAGGACATGTAAAAGTGCAAGAATGTTTGTTCCAACACAATTTTCTGATATGGATGTGGTTAGATGGGAAACTCAGTGAAAAAAGGAAGGCCAGAAATAAAATATACAGGCACTCATGTCTAACAAACCAAAAATGGAGACAATGACAAGAGACAACCTCCTCAATCACATCAGTTGATGGTCTATCAGGAAACTGCAGATGCCCTCTGAAGAGAGATCAGCCTGGACTTTGCACCTGATATTATTACAAACCAGGAGAGATCCTGGAGCCTGGGCTGGGAAAGGTATACAAACCCATGAAGGGATATGCAAAGGAAGGAGAACCACAAGGACAAACAGCAGGAGGCAGGCAGAAAAGAGTTATGAAAGGGGCTGGTCACTCTTTTCAAGGTGACCAGGACAAGTTTTCAAGGTTTTCAGGACAAGTTTATACTCATTTCTGGCTGAGCCCTGCACCTGATCACCAGTCTGTTCTATCTTCTTGTGGTTTTTGCTAACTCTTTTCTTAATTATCTCTGCAAAATCTCATGCTTCAMTCTCTGCATATGTGTGCTGCAAGGACTAAGTGCTAGCTACAGGCAAGACCTCTGTGTGTGAGTAAAATTTGGGACCAACTGCATGAGTCAGGCTGAAGCTGTAGGAACTCCGACCTGTGGGGACAGCTACTGGAGTGAGTGGTGTCATAATACCAGGGACTGGAGTGAGTTGGAGTCTTTAACTTCCAGAGCAGGAGTGGTATGCACGCCAAAAACCACCTGTGGAGGAATTGACATGACAAGAGTCGATTGAGACACTCAGTGCTGGCAGCTGAAGCAGACTGCTGGTCACAGTCCRTGGGTCAGCTGGGGAGTGTCAAGTGGCAGTAAACATGTGGGAGAGATGAGCCTGTGTGGGTGTGTTCACCAGGCTGCACTAGCTAGTCAGGGGGGCTTGTGAGTGTGGGGGTGTCTGTGGAACTAAGATGTGAATGCCATGAGTTTCCAAGGGAGCACTGACCTGAACCAGTCAGAGGGCAAGAGACCAATAAAGGATACAGGCAGAGCTAATGGATGAACAGAGGGGATGTGACAACCCTTGGAAGGGCCTGCAAATGTGCACGTGCTTGTAAACTTGGAAAGTGTCTTATGTGCACTTCACTAGTGACAACTGTCTGTTCTAGCCCAAGAAAAGGAGGGGACTCAGCTGTTTGTGTTTTATGTGATTCTTTCCTTTGGGTGACGTTGAAGGCATCACCTTGCCTGTGGCAACTGTTTCAGCTTTCTGTGTGTGCCTCCTCTGCACATGTCCATGTTCATGTCTTTGTGTGTCCCTTGGATAAGTGCTCAGCTTCACCTCTGGCTGAACCAACAAATGGGACAGCAGAAGATGCATCCCTGGGGCTGGACAGAGACCTCATGGTCTCTGGGCACTCCTGGACACTCCTGTTCCTGGGCTTCATCAGCCCAGCAGGAGGAAGTCCTTGGCAAGCACAGCTGGATGAGATGGACACTTTCTTAACAACCCTTAAAACCTCGTACAAGACCTACAGTCTCTTCCAAAATCCTCCATCTCTGTTCATTAACCTACAAGAATCTTCGTGACTATCCACGGGCACTGGGTTTCCCACGTGGTTGCTAAACACTTTTAAAATGCCTGTATCATATTTTGAGTGCTGTAACAGTTGCCTTTTTCCACTCTCCAAATGCTGTATGCATTATAATTACGTCACTATTTGGCATTGACCAATCTCCATTTATCTCCGGCCATGCAAGGACTAATTCATTCAGCTGCCCAGGTAGCATCTGTGCAAATTCCCAATGCATACACGGACAGAAGAAACCCAGAAACAGTGGCATCACAGAGCACAAGGCAGTCTTACAGGGGCTTCATAGCAGTGTTGTGATTGACAGTAACAAACCACCTGTCTTGTATGAAGTTTGCAATAGCTGAGTTTKCAKAGACTTGTTGTGTCCAGGCTTTTTCAACTGTCTGATGACTGGTGTAACTAAAAGCAGCATTTTCCACTGAGCTTTATATAGATATTTCTAATGAAT
Source organism: Alauda arvensis (assembly GCA_902810485.1). Lineage (NCBI taxonomy): Eukaryota > Metazoa > Chordata > Aves > Passeriformes > Alaudidae > Alauda > Alauda arvensis. The sequence goes on along the minus strand of CADDXX010000244.1, from coordinate 1,191,837 downwards.
AGTTATTTTGTGTAAAATTAAAAACTTACTACTGTAAGACAATGCTATAGAGCAAAAAAGTGCTGGCATAACTGAAGRCATGAAATGCTGTATAAAGGAGCACTAAAATGGACAGTCATGGGATGATAAGACATGGGGCACAGCCTTGGTACTGAAGAACAGAGAGGCTTAAGCAAGTCAGYGATGGTCACTCAGAGAGATTCAGATCTGGAACTGTAGAAAACAGATTTATTGTTTAGCAAATGTAAAAAAAAAAAGAATAGATAGTACTAACCAACCGTAAAGACATCATGTAATGAATTCATATACAGTGCTTCTCAAAAAAGGGGAAGATATAAAAGGATATTATTAAACATCTAAAAAACACTCCAAAGGAATCCCAGGAGGGATCAATGTGCATGTCATATTCCTTTTGGCAGAGGACTCGAGATGCTGATGGCTCACCATAAAACCTGCTCTATCTCCAGGCACAGGCTTTGGAAAAGATGATCATACCACCAAGAGAAGAGGAACAAACTAGGAAGTGTGTGTAACAAGTTTAACTACATTATTATTCTTTACTGTMCTGTTACAGTTAGATGCATAATGACTAGGTTCTGATTTTCAGTTCTACTAATACTACTGATYTCTTTGCTTGATTTGTATGCAAGGTGGTTGTCCTTGATACTGGTAAGCATAACATCAAGAAAGTAAGAAGTTTTATTACAGGAACTAAGTATGTTTGGGAACTTATTTAAAGATAGCTGTGGGTTGAAGGTTTATTCCATCAAAAGCTTCCATTTTCTTCCCTTCTGCCTTCTATTTTATTTGTTTTATTTCTCCACTTGTCTCTACTTTTTATCTCTGTTTCCCCAAATTTTTCCTTCTGTCTTTTCTTCTAGCTTCTTAATGTTGTGTCACTGCTTTTTATGGAGTCTTCTCCCTTCTTCATTTGGCTGCCCTTAAAGTGTTTGTCAGTGCTGCTGCATGATAACTCCGGGCAGAAGGMAGACAATGCCCTTTTCAGGACTGCAGGACAATTGAGTCTGAAGCCTCTAATAAATGAACAGGAAATAATTCCCTTGTTTGAAACTACAGCAACAGGACGGTGGAACTGCCTGCTTGGAAAAATCCTTCAGTCTTCAATGCTCCTTTTCTTGCTGTGGAAACTTTTGCTGCCTCTCCTGTTCATTTTCTGGGTTGGCCCTTGRTTCCCTTTTCTCAGAATTTTATTTGAATTTCTGTGCTCTTTGCCACACAGYATTGAAAAAGCCCTAGATTACCTCAAAAGCTCTGAGAAAGAACTGTGAATTACTGTTTTAAAGGCTAAAATATTTTTTGCCTCAGCTTCTAAGTGTTACACCCTTTTGGTACATCTAAGCAGAAAGCAAGGTGAAATTCAGAATCAGAAATGTGCTTGCTGCAATAAAGTTTTGCCACAGTTGTTGATAATATCTCTTTCCAGCCCACATTTCATCACACTGTTTTTCTGTAATGATTCTGTTGTTTGAGGATAGAARCCCCTTGTAACTCCCTCGTGTGTGATGTAGAGTACTGACATCGTGATACAAAAAGTTTATCCACCACATATGCACCCACATTTTTGTCATGAATGGAAGCCACTCTTCTAAGTTCTAGCCTGCTTTGCATAACTGAGGGGGCAACATTCTGGCTTATTTACCTGAGTGGCACAAGTATGATATTTAAATCTGTACATAAGTATATGCAATGCCTATAAAGATCAGGTAGAAACAGATGTAGAAAATGCACCTTTTAACAAGTGTTGAATTTTGTGGGAATATTTGAAGGAAGCATACCTTTCAATAATATTGTATTGAATTAATGTATCAAGGATTGCCTCTTGAAAYATTGCATCAGAACAGTACCATTACTTTCCTAAATACAATTTTTACCTGACAGTTTAGTCTTAATGTATAGTTGTCACACATCTCTATGATCAAAAAGATGCATAGGATACTGTAGATAATACAGATTTGAGGATTTTTTAGTAGGAAAAAACCCTAAAAAATGAGCTAACTCAGAGAAAGATTTTTTGGTTCAGCCTCATTTCTACTTTATGGTTCCTATTTCTTATTCTCCTTCCAAAGAAGGAAAAATTATTGAATTTCATTCTGATTTGCCAAGTTGCTGACTACAGTGGAGAATATCACTTCTCTGAATAGCAGTTTAACATTTAAAAACAGCCTACAGGTGCACTTTGTCTACCATTTGGTGTGATGGAGCAAGTGCAATATCTTATTACATTGACTTCTGTACCTTACTGAGAACTGAATATCAAGCTATTTCTTTCATTTTCACACAAGTTTTTTGCACATATTTTTCTTTGTTTGATGGCACATTGCAAACATTGTTAAGTAAACAAAGCGCTATTTGGTTTTTGGTGTAAGATATTCCAATAGTAGAAAAAAAACCTCAACAAACTTCCATCACAGCAAAAATAATGAACAATTCTTTTCTTCAAAGAATTAAAAGATTGCTSTGAAAGTGGTAACTCCATTAAAGGGCAGTACTTGCTCTTAGCTTGTAAGCACTGTAGCTTAAAATATATTAAAGAAGCTAACGGAATTAGCTGACTATAATTAGGGCTGATAGAAACGGTAGATTGAAGTTGGCACAGTAAAGTATCTCATTCAGTTGGACAGTTTTTTAATACCTYCTTCTGTGGTCAGGAGATGTCTAATCAGGTATCTTCATGGGCTATGCTTCATGTAATGGATGTCATGAACTTTCTTGTAGTGGTTCCCCTAACGAAATATGTTCAATTATGTGAAAAGCCAGAAATCAAAGAAATTAATCCTAAAATATCAATTTAAGGAGCTTTAAGTGCTGMAGAATTATACTTCCCTTTGGTTGCTTGGTTTGGAAAAATGAAAGTGCTGAAAAGCTGTAACTCCTCAGTTTTGTCTTTTTAAAGACAACCTCAGCACTTCATAGTAATTCTTCCTGAGATCCATCAGTTATTTCTTCCCCTTTCAACTCATCACCCCTTGCAGCAAAAAAAGTGCAAAAATGTCTTGCCCCCCAACACTCCCTCACCCCTAAACCAAACACAAGGATGGGAAACATATTTTGCATTCTGCTTTTCTCCAGAAAAGCTTTGCTTTGACTTGGTTCATATTTTTCCTAATTCTAAGTTGAACTGTTTGACACATCTCATTCAGCCACTCCTGCCACTTTGGTTCCTCTTGTTTCCACCCAGCCCYTGAACTGCAGGAGTTTTGCTAGAGCTTCTGAACAGATACAGCATCCTGCCTTGTCACATACTCTGAAGGAAGTAAGTTGGAGAAGACCTCTAATTCCAAACACTTTTWCTGCAACTGGCCTCAACCCTGTGGCTGAAGCTGTCAGACTGAAGATTATGTCCTTGATCACCTGCCACAGGTTGCATTCCAGGAGASGATACCACCCAGTAAAGCTTTTACTTCAGTGGCCACTCTGCTGCCTGAAGCAAGTCATTACAGCCTATGCGCTTCCTGCTGCAATTCGGAAAGGAGATGTAGAGAATGTGAACAGACAAAACATGAGAAAATGTGCAGGGCCAAAATGCATTTCAGAATCATAAGGACAYGATAATTTTGCTCACTTTCATTAAGGAAMAGAGTTKACAKACATATATATATWTRATGTTATATATRATAAGATTGYWATTGCAGTAAAATATATTGCCTTTCTGTAAAGGAAATGCAACCTGGACTTTTTAATTTGTGTCAAGACAAGGTAGAAGCATATGATACAGCTCCAGGATAATAGTTAATAAATATAAAAATAGTTAGCAAATCCAACAAGAGCTCTTAGCTAATGATATACATTAAGAGCTATTAACAAGTAACAAAAATCACTTTTCTTTCCTTGAACTAAGGACCAACTACTTCCCATACTGTCATAAGTTCAGAACAGTTCCTGACATGCCAGGTAATTTCTGGATTTAAAAGAATTTAAAGTGGAATTAAACTTTGACATTTGTATAGGTATAAGTGTTTTCAGAAAARAAAAATCTCTCTACAATATTGACTTCAGTAGACAGACTGAGACTATTTAAAGTTTTCTATTTGCAAGCTGGATTATTCAGTGTGAATAAAACTGCCTCGAATTTCTCAGCTTAAACTCTTAGCAGAAGCACAGACTCATATAGAACAAATAATCTGAAAATTCATTTCAGCTTTGCCAAATTTTCCTGGAAGTCCAAAATACCAAATTAAAACACAATCTCCTTAAAATATATTTTCTGTTCATCTTTCTCGTACTGGATTCACTTTTATGAGCAGTAACTGAATTAAAAATTGTCAAAAAGGAATCCTAGTAAACAGTGTGCACCTAATAAAGTAGAGCACAGCATAGYTTTGCAGTCTTTACCCATGTGGATCTGTTCTTAGATGTGATCTGAAGCAGAATGTGTCTAAAAGATTTTGCTTTCACTACTTAGAGCAGCTATAGTCTAAAGAAAAGTATTGGCACTGCTACAGGTCTTGACTTGGAGACTTAATACTCCTGCATAGGAATCTCCTTCTCGCTGATGGCTTAACACACATATGAAAGTGCTCCATCAATGAATTACACGGAAAAATAAATTATTTATTGTTTAACCCAGTCTGGAACYGTATTAGAAGTGAGCTCTGAGTTCTGAGGCCACTTGCTCCAGATGGRGAACTGGTCATCTGCACATCATTAAGGATAAACTGTTGCAAGGCCAAAACCCAGGGTACTCAAAAGGCAATTTTTTTCTGTTATCTGATGGGCATCTAGACATATTCAATAAGAACTGAAATATTTTATGCAATGGAAAGAAACAACTTTTTATATTAAAAAGCATTCTTCAACGTTTTCTTTACAAGCCAAGTATATTTGGTATTTTCCATCTGCCTTAAGTGAATCAGTAAAGCCAAAAGTTGTCAAAGTGGTTGTGAGTGAGGAAAAACAGATGCGGAATTCTTTTCAGAGTAATAAATGCATGTTTTCCTGGTAAGCTTCTATAGACTGTTCAAAAAAATTACAAGTAATAAGACATTTGGATCACTAAAAGCTTCTCCCACACAAAACAGAGATGCCTGCCAGCCACTGCTCTGTCTGCTCCTCACTGAAGAGAGAGTTTGCAACCCTTTACTGGGACAGCAGCAGCATGTTAACAGGACTCAGGCACATGCTTGTCCTTCCCATCCTTGATATACCTAAGAAATTTGGGTTTTGGACAACTGTTAATATTCAGACAAGAAATTAACATGATACTTTAATGAAGTCACCAATCTTAGAATGTCTCCATATCATAAGGTAAATCAAGGACATGGTGCGAGCCTTTAGAACCCTCAGAATGACTTGGAGGGGAGTGACATCCAACTAAATGTTGTCTGCTAAGTTATTGCTGTCAACAGGAACCTGGTAGTCCAGGTGTCAGGCACCATGGTGTAAGCAGGTGGCATGAATGAGGCTGATAGCACAGGGCATCATTCAAAAACTGCTTGTGAGCATGCAGAAACATGGCCAAAGAAAGTCAGCCCTGCACTTTCTAACACAGGGAATAGGCAAGTACAGTAAGGGTCTTTAGCCTGTTCTGCATCATTCTCATTACTCAAATCAGTTTAAAATCCCATATGGAATTCTGCCAGCTAAAATATTTGGAGTGAATGCTAAATGAAGTGTTTCTTCATCTAAGTTTTCAGGGCTGCTTAATTTAGTTTTTCCTCAATGTACTTTAAAATTTAAATRTATACAACTCTTYTTCTTCTCTTCCCTTTTGTCCTTTCTCTTCCACTTCTTCTTTTCTTCATTATGTTACCTCTAATAATTATCTTTCTGGCTACTATTCCATCATTTTCTAAGAAGTTAGTTAAATCTACAGTGAGTTAAAATCCTTCTGATTGAACTTATGAACTTATGTTCAATAGGAAAACTGGCTGTCAAAACCCTGTATTTTTACTGTCACTGTAGCACAGACCACTTTGATGACATATTTCAATCATATTCCCTATTAATTATATACACACATTTCCTCCTTCCTCAACTGTCAACAAGATTTTCAAGTGGAACACACTGCATATTTGGAATACTCACACCAGCTCTGTACTTACAAATTTTCTGCAAGAGAATTGGTAAAGGACTTTGTTCAGGAAACCTGTAAAATCAATGATGCTTAGAAACAGTTGTACAAAATGTATGCTACAAGATTTTGAGGCTTACTTTTCTGAGCTTAGGCATAATGCCCATTGGTTAAACTGTAGTTCTACAATTTAACCTTAAGCTTGCTTTCTTTTTTTTTTTTTTTTTTTCTTTTTTTTTGTTTTTTGGTAAGAATTTATTCACTCTTTGGCAGAAGCAGCAAACAGTTTCCAGGTATTAGCCTGCCAATGCTAATCATAAATTACACTTAAAGGAAAAACCCATTACTGAGCTTCAATCATTTATTGCATAATGAATATATATTTCAGATAYAGTGAAACATTTATAAGGTTACTGAAAGTGTAGCAATTAATAAAGCATAGGTGAARGCAAACAGCAGTGCATTTGGTATTTACGAGTTTGCTGGTAATATATTGCATAGGCTATTAAATATAGTTTAAATATACTACCTTGCCTCATCCTCTCCCCCCTCAAAGCCYCAGGCTCTTATTACATCATTACTGGAAGTAACTAAACACATTTATGATGAATCATTCATTAACAAAACACTTAATTCACTATTAAAAAAAAAAAGAAAGTTGTCTTTTTCTGATTAACATAATAGCAAAAATTAATTTGGCACRCCATAAAGGTTAGATTACACATCTCAAGTGGTCTTTTTTGGTTGCAGTTACAATCACATTCTTCCTTCAAGCTGATAAATATCTGTTCATATTTCATACRCATTCACTGAATGGAAGTAGCCAGATCTGCTCTGCTATAATTTTCATATTCTGAAATTAAGTAAGATTAGAAATGCTCCCATCCTCCATTTCTTTTTCGAGTAAGTCACATGTTTTGGGCTCATGAATGTGGTTTTTGATTCTGTCTGAGATCACTGGCATAATAATTATTAAATTAATCAAAAAAATTATTGTATTGAGTAAGAGGATAACAAAGCTGGTTTTGCCTGTATGRAAAATGTATTTAATAAAGATGACATATGAAATATATTGAATATMCATGTATCTACTGAGAGTTTCTACACATTTAAGAAACTGTGATGGATAGAAATTGAATGCAGGGACCATTTTACTTAAAATGCACAAATTAAATTTGACACCTGATTACAAAAGCAACATGGAATGATTGACAGCTTGTCACCAAGAAAGTTAAGTTCAGAACAAACTTTTACCAACATAAGAAAACATTGCAGCTGCTGGGGCAAACCCTACCTGAGGGCTCAGGCAAAGAAGACTTTGACAAAATTTGYCCATTTTCAATTGATTAAATCATTGAAATATGGGCTGAAAAACAGAGAAGCAACAGAAAAAAAAAATTTGTCATATAACCAATGCAGGCTTCACAGTTGTGTAAGACATCTGGAACAGGGGAACAGCAGATGACAAAAACCCTGGTGACAGCTGCCAACTGGCCTCAGATGAGGAATCACAGAGACTGGACCTGAGCCATGTCCCCAGTGCATGCTGGATACCTGACAYGCAACACAACAGCAAAACCAGCAGYTCCGCAGTTAAGGACACATGTCAACAAGTGTCCAGGACTGTATTAAGGCACAGCCTGCATTGCAGCCGTGGTGTTTGGAGTTCACTTGCCCATCTTGGCTTGAGTGTCCTGGACTTGGCAGGTTGGACTGGGCTGTGCTGGTCTGTGGGGCGGTGGCTGGTTCATGTGAGTGTGAAGTGTGTGAGTGTGTCTTACAACAAAAATCTTAGAGGAGGAATTGCAATGCACTCACTGTACCCATTGTGGTTAGGAAATTCATGTCTGATTTTGTGTCACTAAGCAATGTTTTGCTGATGCAGATATACCACCAACATGCTCTGTGACATATTTCATAAAAGCATTATGTACATGCTCCAGAAGAAAATATATTACGTTATTTCTCCACTTGGTAGAAGAAAATCCATGTTTAAAAAGAACCAGATTTTTTTAAAAAAGGAAGCATTTTTCATTGATTGGAAGCAGATTTATTGCAGTACATACAAAAAATGTCTGAGAGCACTACAGGCAAAAAGTGTGTGGGGGTGTCCCCTCTTCTGCACGAAAGAAAATAAATATAGTACAATTACAACTGCATATGAAGCTACCTAAAGGTAGCTTCTAAGTTTAACTGTGATATKAATCATTCCATTGTGTGCAGGTCTTTAGAAGAACCATTGCACACAATGTTAGACAAGTCATTGTGGCCAAACATTCCCTAGGTACAAGCAGAAGACAGTAACCTCTAAGAACTTATTCTTTTTATAAGAAGAAATTGAATATGTGCTCTGTAACATACAGGGGAAATCATCATAATCTTGTTTGCATACCTATCCTATGGGAAAACAAGGATTATCTTCAGGTTTRCTGTAATAGCTAACTTACAGTGTTCATTTTAGTGCTTTACACTACTGCCCACCAAATGGTGTGAGAGAGGAAAGACKATGAAGCCCAATTATGACTAAAAGCAGGAAGTTATACATGAAAGTTCACAAGAATTGCACAACTGACACATGAGAGAATATAGCAGATGGTGAACAAAAACCCTCTTCACACAATATTTTGGGTTTGAATGTAATTGCTGGAAATCTAGCCAGTACAACTGTTTATCAAAAATGTGCAGTGACTGTAAGAGAAGTGTGATAATTATGAATATGCTTGTTTGTGATACTTCAAAGGAAGACCAGATCATTGACTGAGACTTCGCCAAGAATCACTGCTGCACAACCCTGTTCAGCATCAGGTCTTCTTTCACATAAAGAAAGGCAAGCATCTGGGAAATTTTACTTGAACTGTACTTTCTATATGAAAAGAACAGAAGAAAACACTTATTTCACACTGTGGTGTTTGGCTTGTAAGCAATTCTTGGTGTGACAGTAGTAACAAGCATAAATGTAGAGTCAATATTGTAAAGCAGGAAGAAGTGAATGCTGACATGTTTACTGCATACCAGACTGTATTTGAAGGGTTTGGGTGTGTTCCAGGAAAACAAAACATAAAAATGAACTCAAATGTGACTAGTAGGAAAGTACTGGAGAAAGTAATGGTGACATTACAAAGCTAACTAGAAACACAGCTAAGTTCTCTTGGAGAACTGCAAGTTAGAGAGTTGCAGAGACTGAAAGGCAATTGCGGATAGATCTGAAAGGACTCAGATAAAAACATTTGTGTTCTTGTAAATCTAACTGTGCTTACAAGATGGTAACAGTCTTTGCATATTAGTGGAGAAAAAAAAAGGTAGAGAATAGAAAATTATTTACACATTTATGCAGTAGTAATGGTTTCAGTAATTCTATTGGTTAAAWTATCAGAAGCAGAAAGGAATCTGCAGTGATAAACTTCTGAAAAAGTTTTTAGAAAAATGTTGATTTTCTAATCAGCAATTAGTGATAAGCAACATCATTCCAGCCTTTTACAGAGACAAATAAAAAAATTTTTCATCAAAATGTCAATATAGGAGAAAGTACAGGAGGTGCTAATACTTCTTTTTCCGGTTACTGGATTTTACAGAATCCACCAAGGATTTTGGCTTGCTCCTCAAACAACTGGGATTTAAATTTCATATTGAACCAAACTTTCTAATAGCGTAAGCCATGTCTTCACTAGTATTTTACAAGTAGGCTGCTTATTTCTCAGTACTTGTGATGCATATTCAACACGTGGCCCAACAACATAACCCTGTAAAAGAAAGGAAAATATAGTGTTGTGTTTGGCTCTGGTTAACTTCATCAGTGTATCTATAAGAAAGAGATGAATGAACATATGAATTGGAAGTCACTTGGAGTCACTTTTAGAAACACTTTGATAAGCAATGCTTTACACCAACACAGAGAAAGCAAGTTACCACTACAGAAATGCCAAATGAAAGCTGGATACAAGCCATGAAAGTGTTCAAAGGCAGCAGATGTCTTTTTCAGAGCATATTTGCATTATGGAAAAGACTTGAGCATGGAAGTCAGATCATAGAGAATGTTTGCAYGAACAGTTGGGACATATTGTGGTATAYTCTGTGCCACCTTGACTGATCTGTGATCTTTGTTTCCCCTTGATGTGTACCATTATGACAGAGAGCAAATATTGGCCAAGTGACACTTCAGCCACAATAAGTACTGAAATACACATCACAACTTAAAATTAATAKTGTCCCTTGACAATATTATAAAACAGGTATTCTAGTAGAGCTCCATAAAAGAAATACGTAAATGAGCTGTGTCAGTGGGTTATCTTCCAGTATACTTWCAYAGACTGTCCAGTGAGGACATACTTRTATTTTTCAAATGTGGCAYTTTWTGATGAATGAAAAACACAGAGGCAGCACATCAGGAGCTGTTACATAGCTCAAGAGAGAAATGGATATGGAGATGAACACCARTACACTGTTCACTGTTCTCTCCCCATGCTTCTTTCTCCTTAACACTAAAAATGTAGTAGGTTTCACCTAGAATCTCTGTCCTCACATCTTTTCTGTATCCTGTCATCATGTCTGGCCCACATCAAACCATACTCATGGCTGGCCTGTATCAAAGTTTGTAGCAAAAATTGCCACTCAAGTTCTTCATTCATTTACTTAAGAAGTTCATTAATAGTTTGGCATGAAATATTAAACAAAGTCATCACCAAATTCCTACTCTACATTTCAGAGGTGACCTCAGATCATGGGTTTGCTCCAGTATATACAGAATAGTCAATAAGTTTTCATTACTTTCCTTTGCTATCAACTACACTCTACTGTCGTGTCATGAAAATAATGCCTGGCTGTCAGGTTCATGGTGTCATCTTCCAAGACTATTCAGCTTTATAATATCACTTTACACTGTATCTCTGTGAATTTAAGTTACTTTAAGGTAACAGTTTGGAAACATCTTTATGGACCAAATATGCAAAAATGCAGAAGTTTCAGCAAGGGTGAAGGGACAAAGTGTCTAAAATAATGGTTTTAAAGATCTCACTAATGTATTTATTAGTAAGTCTGTAGAGCAGAAATGAAACTTGATTTACTTATCATTACAATTTCCTCCATCAATGTGGCTCTATTGCAAAGAAAATGTCCAATTTCCTAAAGGAAGCTAGTTCTGTTCTTTCTCACTTTCTAGTGTATTGAATTACAGATCAGGATTGTACTCAAGCACTTGACAATCCCAGGAAGAAAACTGCAGGACAGCAAGGGTAAAGTTTCAGAATTGTGTGTATGATATGGGAAGCTAAAGACCTCCTAAATAATGCAGGTGCTATTAAAATCTTCACTGTATCCTCCTGTTATTTTTGTATGCCAAAGCAGCCAGCATTGCTTTATGCAAACTTATGCTTGACCTCTTTTACTGTACCTGGGACTCAAACACATTGGCCAAAGTTTCTGGAAGGACATACATAACACTCTATATCTGATTTCTGGTGTTTCTTCTCTGATTTTCATATGATAAATTAATTAAGTTGCTGCTTATATTCTCTTTGTCTCACAATACAGCTAGTAAGAAACAAAAATACACTGTAAGAATTTATTCTAAAGTAATTWGTTAAAAATTGCCTGTTGTCTTTTTAAAAGTATTTACTAGTCTCAGAGGGTTAATGGTGTCATACTGAACAGAGACAGAGTGTGTCAATATTATCACGGGCAAATGAAGTGCCACTGACTCCAACATGGTTTTGASACAATGAAACCTGACTAATAAAATAAAAAACTAATTTTAAAAATAATTTACCTCCTGTAGACCTTAAAATGGATTTTACTAATGAAAACTAACATGTTTTTTTTCCTGAAGCAAATGAGACTGTGGAAGTAAGTATATGTTGGCAAGGGCAAACAATGAGATGGTCTATTCAATTAGAAGTAATTTTGGACAATGTCCCTCAGTTTAAATATGAAGGTTTCTACTGCAGCCCCAGCAAATAAACCCATAAATTGTTTACTTWGCAAGATGTTAATTAACAAGTCTACTCACTGGAACTGTTCTCTAATGATCAAAAATGTTGCTTAAACCCCAAAGAGAAAAGTACTCTCTATTTTTTTCAGCTGGTGGTTTAAGACAGAATAAGAATTCAGCAAGCTCTGTAGAAGCATCCAGCACAGTTCCTCAACCTGACTTTTCCTGCACAGAACAGTTAACAAGCCATAGGCAGGAACATCCACCTGCAGAGATGTGTTTTGAYAATCACATCTTCATTTACTTTGTTCATATTTTAGCTAGGTTTTATTTTACAAAAGGAATTTTTTGGGGAGCTGAACCAGACAGTGTATCAGAAATACTTCAGAGAACAAAAGGGCAAGATCTACAGACCTCCAAGTATTAACAGCTTATAGAGGTGACATCTGCATAAGAAGGAAACAAAGCTGACACACATAAAATAAAATATATGCTATATGCTATATATGACATATGCCCACAAAAGTATTTAGTTTAAATCTACAAATCATACTAAGTGTTATATAATTCCAAATAGGAACCAAAGCTTAAGGGTTTGGTTCTTTGAATCGCCTGCATACCTGAAGTTAAATATTTAAATCCCCATTAAAAGATTAGTGTTAAAATAGTTTCCACTGAGGAGGGGAAAGCCGCTTTGTAAGACGATTTTCACACTTRAGAATAGTGGAAAAGGAATCTTCCAGAGATTTTAGTCCAACCTGTTAGTATACAGGCTGATTGGTAGTCTGCCAGATGGGTACTACTGCTAACAGGTTGCACTCCGTGTTTGTTGATCAGTGTTTTTTACTCAGGCTGGCAGTCTGTAACAACTGTCGCCAGAGATGGMCCCCATGTCACTCAGATTTGCCCTGGATGATGGGATTGGGAAGCTCCCTTACCCGACTGTGTGATAAAGGGAGAGCCAATCTTGCAGAGAAAGCCCGACAGGTTGCAAGAGTGAGCTATCAAGAACAGTCTGAATTTTAACAGAGACAGGTGAAAAGCCTGTACCTGGGATGACATAACCAAATATCTCAGTATAATTGAAGACTGTGAGTTTGGGGAGAAGTCTTGCTGGGAAGTCCTGGTACACAACCGAAATAAACATGGATCAGCAGTGTGCTAGTGCAGCAACAAAGACAGAACTGATCCTGATCTGCATCCCTAGGGACATTATTAGCACAAGTAGAAATRAGATCATCCCAATCTTCTCAGTTCTTGTCAGACCACACTTGGAATATTGTTTTCAGTTCTGGTCCCCACAATTCAAGAAAATYATGGTCTGCAGAAAAGGGTGCAAAGGAAGGCCACAAATATGATCAAATATAAGAAAGAATTTTTTTACAGATAGAACAAYCCTTCATTTGAAAAAGATCCCCACGGGCATATCAGTGTCCCTGTCTCCTGAGATTTTCCAAATGCAATTGGACATGATGCCAAATGGTTCAATAGGAGCCCTCTGTCCTACAGAAGGTTGGACTCCATGAACTTTTGAGTTCCAGCCTGGGCATTTTAATGATTCAGTGATTTCGTGGCCTTTTCACAATCAGATTTGGACATTTTTGCCCACCTCTTTTCTTGTCAGGTAAGTAAAATAAAATATGAAAATGTAGGGCATATTAGAAAAGAGAAAGGAGACATGGTTCCATTGTGAGTGGCAAACAAGGTCTAAAAAATTGTGGCTGACAAAGTCTTTCAAGGATTTCTTCACCATACAGTTCTACAGATCATTTGAATTAGGATGAAGTTGCACATTGTGATATGGTTGTCTCAGCTGGGAAGCCATATCTTCTGGCCAGAGTTGACAAAGAACAACWTTCTGAACACTCTCTTAGCTTTAACTTTTTAATGATTTTTTTTTAACATGGCTGCTTCTCAGCAGCTTCAGAAGAAACTTGAATAGGCTGCTCTAAAGGGCGGGTTTTGCATAGAAGCAGAAGGCAGGCAGGCAGGAAGGCAGGAAGGTCACACCATTACATGTCCAAGGGCAACATTTTTTATTTCCTTCCATTTTCCCATTATCTGACAATAATCCTTCCTTCCTTCCTACCTGCCTGCCTCCCACCTTCCTTTCCCTTTTCAGCTTTCTTTTTTTTTTCCTCCCTTGCTTTCTTACTGTCTCCAAAGGACTCACCAGGTTCCTGAAAAACCAGAGCTTCTGTCAATTGATTTCCTGACAGAGAGGAATATGGATACCTGAATATCCATATCATCTTTTTCCCACTTCTGCCACCTCCTTCTCCTCCACTGATAAATCAAGGGGTACAGGTTCATCCTTTCACCTGTCCCCTCAGACACACAAGATCTCTCAGTGCTGAAGCTGCTCATGCCTGATGTACTGAATTTAGGCCTCAGAATTTTAACCTGTTTTTGGTTATCTGATGCCTGACATTCTTCACTAATATATACACATATAGACTTTTCCTGGCTCTCTTTCAGTTAAGAAGTTCAGAAATGGTAGGTTCATCAACTGCATAGATTTTCTCRTTTTAGAAAAGGAGACATAAGGAGAGAGAGAAGAAAAATATAAAAGAAAGGGTAGCTGTACATTWCATGCATACAAATGCTTGATTAACTCTCTCCTAGGAATAAACTTGGTTCAGTGAGTTTTGCCCTAGTAAATTACTTTCTGATCTATTTGTAATGCTTGCTAGAAGATATTTTCTTATTCTGTAAATACCAAGTCTGAATTCCAGSGTTTTGCTAATCATTAGGATGCACAATTAGAAATGCTACAAACTCAAACGCAACCCTTCACCCACATTTTTTTAACCCCATGAACTCCATGTTTGAAATTAGGAGTATCAGGTTCTTTACTGAGATAAATATTCAGTGATATRGAACTTGTTTGTTAAGTGACTTCTTCTCAACTGACTAATATGACATGCCTTGTCTTCCTATATATCCTCAATCAACAGATATTTATTCCTCAAATCTTAAGACACTATTTGACTCAGAACCCCAAAAAGTACCCATTTTTTTATTCCCTTCCTACAGAGAAAGTATTTTGATTTTTTGTATTTTCTTAAAACAAACAATTCCATACTTTGTTATTGTTCTCAGTGCAACAAGCAAAGTGTAAGCTTATTCTGAAAATGGGGTTAATACAGCAGTGCAAAACTGCTCAACAGATTCTGTTTAACACTGAGATTAATTGACTGACATCCAATTGAAACAATTTGTGAAAATGACTGCATAGGTGACTGAAGATATAAATAGTTATGTCAAAATAAATGAGAAATTCTTGCCAGTCTTTCCCCATAAGATTTTTATTCTTTTCATAACAACATTATCCTGGGCATTTCCAATATCTCTTTATACACTGACTGGGAAAAAAAGGTATTATTTTCTTATCAGTGATTTCACAGTTGGCCTGTGTGTGTCCCAGTCATAGTCAGTTCTGGCTCTTTGTCACAAGCACAAGTGAGTAGGCACTAATGCACTTTTCTCATGTTAGCTGTACTCTTCTAACATGCATGTAGTTTCTATGATCTGAAAAAAACTTGACTGGTTACAAATCTTTGCCCTTAGAACACCAGCTCTAAATGAGCAACAAAGCAGACTGGATATTTCCTGACAATTTCAGCATTATCCCAAAGAATTGCAGATGAAATTAAGGTTATCTTTATATTGAATAACATTCAGTATTGGATTTGCTCAGTTGTACTCAACTTTGTCATGAAAATGCTTCTATGCTTTTAGAAGCAATCTTTTAAAGTACTTGAGCCAGGAGATGACAATATATCAAACAAACAATAAAACAACCAAACACAAACAAACAAACAAACAAACAAACAACCCCCAGGAAGGTCAGCTCACATTTTACGCCATTGTAGACAGAAGTGCAGTTCTAAAGTCTTGTTGGGGGCTTAGATTTGTTTCTTCTTTTTTTCCTTATAGAATTTTTTCCCTTAAGTTGCTAGGACACCAAATATCAAGTCCTTATCAATACTTAAGGGAAGACAAACGAGGTGGCTACACCTTTTTTTGTCTCTGGGAGTTTTCCCATAGAGGGGGGAGGGGTAAGGTACCTCGAGATTTTAGGGGCATGAAAAGGACAGGGGCTGGGTGGCAGGCACTCCAGCTCTCGGGATTCAGGGAGAGAAGACACAGCCAGGCTGTTTGCTGACTGTGGAAGGAGTTTCACTGTCACCACCGACTCTAGTCCTGGGAAACCTACCACCATCTGCTCGTGTGCCCAGGAATTCTGAGCTCGTCTCCTGCCCTCTCCCGCCCTGCTGGAGCGGGCCCGGCCCTGTCCTGCTGCAGCCGTTTCTCCGGCCCTGCTTTGAGACTTTTGGCTGCACTGTGACCCCACAGCCCTGCCCTGCTGGGACATCTCAGCTGTTCCAGCCACCACTGTGGAACGTCTCATCTATTTCATCCACCATCCATCTTCCACTGCTCCAGCTTGGCGCCCAGCAGACACCTGTTTTTCAAACCAAGACAAGTCTATTCACAGGGTCGTCTTTCCCTTTTTTGAAGATGGGCATAACATTGGCTTTTCTCCAGTCATCAGGCACCTCTCCTGTTTGCCATTGTTTTACAAAGATGATGGACAGTGGCTTAGTGACAACATCTGCCAGCTCCTTCAGCATACTCAACATCATGGCCCATGGATATATGGGTGCTGAGTCTGTCTAGAGGAGCTCCAACCCAACTTTATGACCAAGGAGAAGTCTTCCTTTCTCCAGCCTTATTCTCTTAATTCTCTTAGCTGGGATTCACAATTACCAGCTTCAACACTAAAGACAGAGGCAAAGAAGGCATTCAGTACTTCTGTCTTCTCTGTATCTTCCATCACCAGGACACCAACAGATTCAGCAGTGTTCCCACATTTCCCCTATTCATCCCTTTGCTGCTGATGTACTTGTAGAAGTC
Source organism: Alauda arvensis (assembly GCA_902810485.1). NCBI lineage: Eukaryota > Metazoa > Chordata > Aves > Passeriformes > Alaudidae > Alauda > Alauda arvensis. Next base: position 1,174,963 of record CADDXX010000244.1, on the reverse strand, counting down.
CTCCTTGTTGTCCTTGATATCCCTTGCCAGACTCCATTTCAAGTGGGCCTTGGTCTTCCCGTCAAATCCCTGTATATTTTGAGCATGTTCCTGCAGTTCTCCCATGCAGCCTGTCCCTCTTTTCACATCCCATAAATTTGCTTTCTTATGTTTGAGATTTACCTTTTTTTGTTCCTTCTCACTGATGCAGGTCTCCTGGCCCCTTTTGTCTGATTTCTTACTGGTGGGAATACAGTAGTTCTTGAGCTTGGAAAAGGTGATGCTTGAATACTGACCAGCTCTCTTGGACCCCTTTTTCTTCTAGATCCTCATCCCAGGGCATTCCTCGGTGTCGGTCTTTGAAGAGGTTGAAGTTAGCTCTCCAGAAGTTTAGGGATCTAGTCCTGCTTGCTGCTTTTTTTTTTTTCCATGCAGGATCCTGAGTTCCACCATCTCAGGGTCATTACAGCAAAGGCTGCCTCCAAACCTTCACATCTTCARCCAGTCCCTCCTGGTTCATTAGAACAAGTCCAGCAACAAACACATCTTTCCTTGTTGGCTCTTCTGCTGCTTGTGTCTGYAGCATCAAAGGTCTGTGGGAACTTCTTGGCCTTTGTGTGACAAGCTGTGTTGTCCCKCTAACAAATATCATGGAAGTTGAARTCCTGCAGGAGAAACAGGGCCTGTGACTCTGAGGCTACTTCCAGCTGTTAACAGAAAGCCTCATTAACTTCCTCCTCCTTACCACAGGTGGCAAAC
>CADDXX010000244.1:1089052-1173977 GCA_902810485.1 Alauda arvensis | reverse complement strand
CCTCTCTCCCTCTCATTTTATTTTTCTCTATTTCATTTCTGTATTTTACTTTTTTCTCTTTCTTTTACTCTATTTTCACAGTTATATAAGTTCCAGATAAACCATAATTAAAGCCCTAGAAACCTTCACAATGAAAGCTTCAGTGAAAGTCAATTTTAAGTGAAAAGGAATTTCATCAGTAGCTTGCTTTAATTTGTAAGAACATCACATGTATTACTTTTCATAAATAAAACCAGACACACCTACCAATTTATAAATGCCAGTGTACACATTCATAAGCTTCCTGTAAAAGTACAACAAAGCTATCTAGTATGGAAAAGCATGCTTGAGTCTCATCAGTTTTRTTAATGAAGAAATGAGGTGCAAATACAGAAGAAGAGAAATTACCATGCTACAAATAGCACCTGGGAGGAACAGAAGTAATAGTATGAAAATATTAAGCAAAAGAGATGAGAAGTATTTCCTGTTTTATTGTTTTGGCAGAGCACTGCTTATGTAAAACAATCAATTAAAAAAAAAGGCCAATTATCTTAAACTGTACTTCAAATCAGAATATGCATGTCTTAACAGAAAGTGTGTACCATTTTCAGCAATGATGATTGAGTATTGCACTAAATTTTTAAAAGATRATTCTTGTGAAAAACAAAACAAAACAGTTTAATAGTTTACCTCAATTGAYTGGATTTGTTTGAAGACATTTTCCATTAAAGACTTCCAAATGTTCCAAACACGTGAGACTTAAAAAATACAACAAATCAGTCATCAAGAAATCACAACTAACCTGAACTGAAGGACTTCAACAGAAAAACACAGTCAGAAGGCATCATACATGTTCAATATATCAATCAGCATTCAACTTAACATGATACTACAGTAGGTGAAGATACCAATGTATCTTACCATCAATCAATATRCCTCCTACTTTGGTAAGAGGCAGTGAATGAAAGATATGTCTGTTTATAGAGAATATTTAGGATATGSTAGGATAAACATAGCTTTTGTATTTCCTGATTGTCCCCACAAAATGGTTTCTTCATAGACATAAGTCTCCGTGGGTGACCTTATTCTTTAAAAACCACAAGCCCCTTTCACAGTGAATACTGTAGCTCTAATGYTTATATAAAGCCCTTTGAGCAGTTATAATATTTTTTCACTGTTGCTAGAAGTACTGATACTACATTAGACAAGTCATTCATATAGGACGTGATATTGGTCCTCGATAACAGTGATGTGAGAAGGGGAAAAAGCTTGTCAACATAATTCCATTTCCATTATGTTMATTTCATACTGTTTTATAATGTTTTTAATTTAAGGCACACCCCAAAAAAAGTCTTTTAGAGCAGTGCACAAATTTGGCACTGCAGCCTCCCCTTTTTAAGAAGATCTGTTCAAGCAAAAGTTCCGCATACATGCACTTTAATTTTGATGTTACACAAACAAAATGAAAATTCCCATTCCTGCTTTTTTGTTTGCAGTGTGGATTTGGAAAGATTAGGATATTCAAAACCAGACTAATCTTCTTATGCTTATATTTAGTGATGCGTTAATGGCTGTTCATGACCATTTTGGGAGAACTCTGCAATGTTACTTTCTAGATTTACAGATTGAACTCTGAATTTAACAGAGTGCTTGGTGGCCATTTGACTTTAATTGTCTTATTCTCAGCGTGTCACTGACATCAACTTGTTTGTCTTAAATGACCTTTAACACTTTTAGGAAAACAACATCCATCTGCTCCATGGTCTGCCTGCCCACATTTTTCCTAGCAGCTAAGTCAGTTCTAGAGCAGAGATAATTCTTTTTTCAGTGTGGGTTTCACCCAAATGTGCCAAGTAGATTCCTGTCTCATTCCATGGCTTTCAGGTGAGAGGAGCAAGAAGTACACATTCCCCAGTATATTTAAAATCTAATCTAACACCTCCTGAAATCAAGGTCTTCCAAACAAAGGATCAAAATATTTGAAGACAACATGCCTAACACATTTTCCTAGTTTCCCTTCAAAATCCCTTCAAAGCTAATTATGATCTGTGGGCCAAGTGAACTATTTGCTGGCAACTACAAAACTATTCTTTATCAGTCTAGTGCCTTAGCTCTAGCAGTCATAGTGGGCATCTTAGCTGCTTATAAACTAAAGGCTAAGGATGAGGAAGAAGATTTAAAATTAAATTTTTGTTAGACCTATAGGATCTTTGTTTCTGTTTGACAGCTGTTCCAGAAGAAACTGTTACAGGAAAACCAGGCATGGTAGTAGACTTAGAATTAATTTTTTTTTTTTTTGTTACAGTCTGCCTTATATCTTAATTTAAAAAATTATATATTTTTAATCAACTGTTCCAAACATCCAAAGTACCTGTCTTTCACTCATGTAACTCTTGTATAGTCCTGCTAACAACTTTTGATCCCATTTTCTTAAAAAATAAACCCAAAACCCTATAACGACTGTAGAATTAACACTTACATTGTCTCATAACTGTTTAAAGTTAGTTGAAAACCCCTGGCTTCCTCTGTGACTGAATTGTCATCCTCTCATAATTTTGAGTTTAAGGATGTCACAGCATCTTTTGAAGAARCATAATWYTGTCAGAGACGGACAAATTATCATGCAGGCCACAATTCTGCTTAGCAAAGCGCTCAGCTTCTCCCTCATTAACATTCCAGATAAGGAAACACCTTTGCTTCTGATTTGCTTAAACCACACCAGCAGGCCAGGCAGCGCACTAAACTCTTCAAAGGCAGCTGCCCTTAACCTTTTATGTTTAAGCGCTTTGCTTTCATAATTCCTTTCAACTAAACTTAAAAGTTCCTGCTTACTTCATTGCCAGTCCCAGGGCAGGTTTGATATATAGCACTTCAGACAGAATCTGTTTTGCCCTTCACAACTATTGAGTTTTCCTATAAAGCTGCAATTCTTCTGAGAATATGTGTGCACACAGAAACACACATGAAAACATGCACATGCATCATGGATTTACAGCACTACAGAGCTGTATCTTACCTCAGGAGACAGCTCACTCCTGCTCCTTTTCAGAGCAGAAACAGCTACAGCAGGTGGCCCAGGGAAGGACATGTCCAGGCAAGTTTGAATATRTCCAAGGATGGGGGTTYGTCAKCTCTGGGAARCCTTTGCCTGCRTTTGTCTCTACCATCACAGTAAAAAGGGGTTTTTAATGTTTAACTCTTCTCATATCACTAGACACTACTGAAAAGAGTCTGGTTCACCCAATATAATATTTATAGATTTCTATGATCTCTCTGAGCCCATTCTTCTCCAAATTAACTCTCCCAATGCTCCTAGCCTCCCCCAGCCCCTCCCACACRTGACAAATGCTCCAGTCCCTTCAACATCTTTGTGATCCTCTGCTGGTCACACTTCAGTAKGTCTGCTTGTCTCTGGGAAGCCCAGATCTTATTGCAGCCCACGGATGTGGCAGAGATGTGATAGAGAAYAAGAATCAAGTCCCTTGATCTGCACAGTGGTCTTCCTAATGAAGCCACAGGGCTTCTGGCCTCCTTTTTGGGAAGGGCACAATGTTTGACCATGGTGCCCAGTGGGATTATTTGTCACATCCCCTTCCTGGTTACTCAGGTGTGATATACTGCCCCGTAGTTCTATGGATCCTTCTTTTTATTCTTGGAAACAGGAATGACACAAGTCCTAGAATGAGGTATAAACTGAGGGATAACGAAAAAATTCTTAGATATGGGAATTCCGTGGTGGTACAAGTAAGCAATAACAGTGTTTTATGGACATTGCTCAGGCTGCTAAAGATGTTCTCRTTGGTGAGGAAGTGGAGTCCTTCATTCCTCTCCCCAGAAAATTCAAGAAGGCAGCTCTGAAGAATTAGTCATCTTTCCTAAATGCAATCACATTTGTAGACTTGAAAGAACCATCTCCYCTCACTTTTTTTATCATATTAAGTACACTCCTAAAGGTATATCATGTAGCATTGATTATGCAGGTTTCTGCATTTCTTAGCCAAGAAAAGATCYTCTTCAAACCATAATTGACATTACATCTGACTACAGATTTTACAGTTCCARCATACTGCTGTCAGCAAAAGGGCAATATTTTCACCTTTCACACTTTTCATGAAACCTAAGTCCTGCTGCTTCATTTACTTCCATGCTTGTGGAACTAAAGGTGGCAGGTCTGTGTGCTTTTTGATCACAATTATGACCTAAGGGAGCTGCAAGGAACAGAAGAGTGTTTTTTTTGCATTCTGGGTTTTGTTTTTTTTTTTGAAGTCACAATATTTCTGAACATAACAGTTGGAATTGAGGTTGAAAGGGCTCAGATTTTATGTTARGGAAACTAGTAGTTCCATACTTGGAGGAATGAATGAAACTTCACTTCCTAGACTTTGGACACATTCTCTGATGTCTGATACAATGTGCCACAGCTGATAGACTTTTTTTTTTCTTTAAGTTAGATTATTAATAGCTTCTCTGCTTTATGTAGATATTTTCTTTCTTAACAATGCTTCAGTGTATGCAATTGCCTTAAMCAACAAAATATTTCTCACTCACTTTTTTTTTTATTAACTCTACTCCTTTGAATTCTGCAATCTTTTGATGAGTTTCAATGACATTTGGAAAACAATTCAAAAAAAGGAAGAAAAAAAGAAGGCTACATATGTATTATGAAGGGGAAAAACAGTTTTAAATTTGAACCACAGGCTTTGCCTAAGGAAACTAAGTTGGAAAATGCCACACCTCTGCCTAAGTGTCCCAGTCTCAGCTGAGGGGGGTAAATGTAAGTACACATTGTGATGCTATGCATGAACAGAGAGCATTTTTGGAGTGAGAAGGGGCAGATCWTTCTTCTCTTCCATATATTCCTACTTTGTAACTTGTGTTAGCTTCTGAAGGATAAAAAGAATAAAACAGTAGGCTCTAGCTCATGGCTTACTCCTAAATAGTTGCAAAGGGTCTTCCATGCTTATGGATTACAAATGGAATATGCGCAGGCACACACAAACAAAATCACAGGGCATTAGAAGTAGAGAGCTTTTGTGGCAGGTCTGATTTTTSGGTATACATGAAAGCTGTATATGTTCAATTGTGCTCTGAACAATCATTTCATGATTATCCTGAGAAACGTCAGCTGAACTTGCCATAAAAACTTRCGCCAAGTACCTTTACACTTCCAACACTGCTTCTTGGTGTTTGCTTCTCCTAGAAAGAAACAATTCTGTCCTGCAGGTGGGTCATAATCATGACAAGTAATCTATCTCCTTTCCAATCATGTCTTTTGGTTGCCTATATTCAGTTTATAGTATCATCTAGGTATGCTAAAGTCTGTAAATATTACCTGCAAGCTGGGAACAATGTTATTTTCTCTGAAAAATTTGAACATGGGTAGCATCAAGATCTAATATTTCTCCACTGGGTATCCTGATCTGATATCTGTCTCATCTTTGCTACTTTTGGAGCTAGAATTYCTACTTTAGTAAAAGGAATATGTATTTTAAAATTTCTCTCAAGCTCTTCAGTATTTTATATTGCTGACACTAAGACACTTAAGAAACACAAATAAAATCTTCTATAATGAAGAACAGGACAAAAAAAGCTCTCAAAACTCTCAGGAGAGTACCAGATAGTTCTGGCTACTACTGGCTAATAGGACTTTAAATAGATATAGGTTCAAACCCACCCAGACAAGAAATGACAATCCACAGCCACAGCAAATTGCTTTCCAGCATATATTATTAATAAAAGRTTTCATGAAATTTTCCTGGTGGCTTCGATGTCACCATGCCTTCCAACCTGCAAGTCACAGCCTAAACATGCAAGACACGTTAATCTTTCAAAAATTAAATCAGGAAAACACATTGAAATGGTTTTTTTATGTCCAAGGCATCAGAGTAGAAGCTTGTGTTTTCTGCTCATATGACCAAAAGTAAGTTCAGTATCAGAGCAGGTCAACTGAAAATGTTAGATTTAGCTCTTTGGAAGACAATTTAATAGGTCAAGGTATATTTTGCAGATTTTTCTAAATTATACAGTACCAAYTGATTTGTATCTCATATATGTGAAAAAATAAATAAGGAAAATTTTCTATCATGTCCTCTATAACATTGTTTTTCCTGATATTGTTGTTCATAATCACTACTGTATGAACTCATGGATGACACCTGTCTAACTTTTTACATTAAGAGATAAAGCTTCAATTATTATGCTGAATTGAAGAGRAAGGTCTATTTACCAGTGTTAAAGTTGCTGYTACTGTGACCCAGAAATAARCATGATTACAAAAATGTAGTCCTCAGRAAACTTAATGAYAAATAAAAGCAACATTTGATTGTCAGAGCATACTTCAAAAGCCTTTGAACTGAACCCCACACCATATCAGCATTTGAAGGACCAATGCAAGTGGATGGGCCATGGACCTGAACCAGTTGAAGTCAATAAAATGGTTTCCATTCTCACTGAAAGAGTTACTATCAACCTTAAAACAGGAAGTTCCATGTCATCGATTTATTAAAAATTGAAAAGTTTTTGTGCCTTGCTAATACTAGGAAAACTGCAGTTTTACCTGCCAGGAAATATAGGACTTCATTACACAGACCCTTACAAGGACTACAGCAAATTGATAGTGAGGAGACTTCWATGGAAAAAATGCCAGCTGCAGAGTTGTTAAAAAGTTTGCAGAAAGATTTTTGTTTCTCTCACCTCACAGAAAAGGATGTTTGTAAGTGCAGGGAAATAATATAACATCTAATTAGTTTAAATAAAATGTACAAAAGGGAGTCAAGTAGACAAAGGAATYTTCCAGAGCTGTGATCTAAGCAAAAGGACTGGCAAATACAACTAAAAGGCTGCATGGGCAGTCTTATTATTGAAAATTTTTCCTAGAATATTTCTCAGATGACAGACATCAAGATCTGAAATGGTAGAGCAAATTAAGCTACAGTGTAGCAATGCAGTAACTGCCAAATTTAAACTACTCATCTGGATCCTACTTTTTGAAGGAAAGGGTGACATTTGATTTCTTCCATTTCTTGGAAACCTTTCCTGATCTCCCCAGYCTCTCAAAGATGATTGTGTGTGATTCTCACAATTACATGGTCCAGCTCCCCCAGTCAGAGTGTGCCATTAGGACATGTGGGCTTATGTGAAATCAGCTTGTTTAAATGTTCACTGKTCTGATCTTTCTACAATTGAGGAAAACTTCCAAGTATGCCAAGCTTTCCCACTGGTGTCTGGGGCCTGGAGATTGCTGGAGTCTTGTCTTACCAATAGACTGAGCTGAAGAAGGCACTGAGTATCTTGGTTTTTTATCCATYCCTTATGCCCAGTTCTCTTCCATGTTCATTAGTGGTGTTCCAGTGAACACCATTTGCAGGTGATGTACCTGTAGAAATCTTTCTTTTCTTTCTTTATGCTCCTCACCAGGTTTTATTCCAGGCAGGCTTTTTCAAATCTCACATGCTTCTGCACTCAGGTGGTGTCTCTTTCTATTCCTCSCAGGTGACCTCCCTTTCTTTATATGTTTTCTTGGAAGCAACATATCCAGTCATGCATCCTTCTGTTATCTTTACTTWATTTCCCACAAATAGGGGTTAGCCATTCCTGAGCCTGAAGTATGTGATACTTGAAAAATCAGTGAGCTCTCCTGGACTCTTCTCCATAACCATTTTCCACAGGATTCTTCCAAGCCAGCCCTTGAAAATGTCAAAAGCTACTCTCATGAAGTCCAGAGTTGTGGTCATTTTTCTGCCTTGCTTCCTCTTCTCAGGATCCTGAATTTTACTACTTTGTGGTCACTGCAGTTAAGGCTGCCTTTGACCTTCACACCCTCAGTGAGTCATTCCTTGTTGGTGAGTGCAAGGTCCAACACAGCTCCTCTTCTCATTAGCTCCTCTTCCTTTTCAGTATCAACTGCCATTAATGCTCTTCAGGGATGTCATGGAGCGCTTTTTTTCTGGTGTGGTGTTTCTCCAAATGATATCAGGGTAGTTGAATTTACTCATGGGAGGCATGGCCTGTGAATTTGAARTCACTTCTRGACTCATCTACTTGTYCTTCCTGATCAGGTGASCAACACCATTATATCACCCTTACTGATCTGCTCTTAAAGATTTATAAGTTCTCATTTGRCTTTTTATCTGTCTCCCCAGGCAGAATCATAGAATAGTTTGAATTGGAAAGGAGCTTAAAGAGATCTAATTCCAACCCTCTTCCCAAGGATTCATTTCACTAGACCAGTCTGTTCAGTTCTCCAGGCAATCTGTCTTTAAACACTTTMAGGGATGGGGCATCCAGAACTTCYGTGGGAAACCTGCTCCAGATCCTCMCCACCCAAASARTAAAGAGTTTTTTCYTTACTGTCTAATCTAAATCCACTCTATTTCAATTTGAAACCATTCCCCCCTSTCCTTTTACTAGGTTTTTACTAGGACATTGTCTTGTAAAAAGTCTCCCTCTCTCMTTTCTTGTAGGTTTCCTTCAGGTACTAGCAGGGTRCAATTAGGCCACCCCAAAGCCTTCTCTTTTCCATGCTGAACAATCCTGACTCCCTCAGTCTTTCCACACAGGAGAGATGCTCAATCTCTCTGACCATCTTGATGGCCCACTCTAGACTTGCTTCAACAGCCTGATGTCCTTCCAGTGCTGGGGAAGGATCCTAATTTAAAGCCTTTTTTACTATTTCAGTCTTACTGGCAAAGATACCTTTGTCCTGCTTAGTGAGGTGGACCCCATCTCTTCCAAGTGGATGTTGCCCCTTGAAGAGGTACCCATGGCCATAGAAACCAAAGTCTTGTTGCTGACACCAGCTCTGCAAACAATTGCTGATACACAGTTTTTCTCCTTAGACCCTTTCCCATCACCAGAAGGACTGAGGAACACATTGCTTGGGCCCTCATTTCCCTAAATGCCACCATCAGAGCTCTCCAGTCATTTTTAATACACTATAGATTGTCATTGGTGTGCATATGGAAGAAAAGCTTGTTAGAAGTAAATGTCYCCAGTACTTTTCACCTCTTTTGGAAGCAGCATCTGCTCTGAAGTTACTCAGATAATTMCCAGGAATGCCTCAAGAGTCTTCAATGACTTTCCCAGTTTATTTGGAAAGTCTTGAAGCAGGATCAATGCAGTGTTTCACAAACTTCTGTGTTTATTGACTGCCTCTGTTACCAACWCTGGGAGGGGAGAAATAAAATAAAACCAGTCTTTGATCAAAACCTTTTGATGCTTCTATCTAACATCACCTGTGCCCTACTCTAACCTTACCATGCCTTTCCCCCAACCTCAAAACCTTCTGCTRAAATGACCTTCTACTCATTTACCCCAAAGGTGAGTGGGCATCCAAAGTGTGCTCCTGAACTACTCTTTGTGGGACCCTCACAGACACAGCCAACTCACTCACTCTTTCCCCTTTGCAGGTCAACAGGAAAAACTTTCAGAAATTATAACTATGGTGCTTGTGTAAGCCAGGAACTCTTACTATTGGCTTGAAAGAGAGCCCTTTCTACATAGAAGGCCTTACAGTTTTATTTTTAGCACATGGATTTCTGCATATCACAAAGTCCCTCCAGACTTCTGACGTTTGGGATCACATTTCCTATTTATCAGAAGACTGCAAGAMGGCTGTTTGTTGGGTCTCACTGCTAACCATATCTCTGTCACTTCTGACTGATTATACCAGCTGCTAAATGAGCTCTTGGAGTTGACTGAGGTAAAATGCACCCACAGCAGCAAATTCATGAAAATTAAATTTGAAAACAAACAAAAAATACAAAAAAACCCTTCCAACCCCCACCCCAAACTGAGCCAAACCAAATCAAATTAAACAAGACCAAACCACAAAAACTGAGGAAGATKAAGTGAAAATATGAAAGAGAAAGAAACATGCATTTTTTTACTTTCACCACCATCAGTTACATGATATCTCTCCTTACTGGCATGGCTACTGTCCTTGATCCTGAAATACATATTTCAGGATATCATATTTCTCCAATAGGGCCCATTATGCTGATCTGCCTTTGGTCATTCTGCCTTGACACTGCTCAGAAACCGCAGTCATGCTTTGTCACTTTGTTTTCCCATTTCTTTCCCTATTACAAGCCTATTTATCCCTTCCTAATTGAGGAAGTCAGATTACAAAACTGGCAAAATAAAGGACTAGTTTTCCTGTATGGTGGGTCAAATATTTTTGTGTTTAAACTGATGGTGTGGCCATGCTTTTTAGGCTCCCTAACTACTTTATCCAGTCAAGAATTATACAACTATATTATCTTCCAAAAACATTCACCAAAAAATTAGTGGCAAGTATACTTATTGATCCTGCTTACAAGTATASTTGTCTCTTGCTTACTTAATTGTTCATATTTATATCAGCCTGAATGCTAATTAAAACACATACTGAGTTTCTGCAGTTGGAATAGATGGATGATGTGTGCGCTGGTTCTGATTGGGATGAATTACTTTGAGATAAGGATGGCCAATTAGTATCAAACTCCTCATACCCAAATTCTTGCTTAATCTTACCTTTCAAGTCTATGTTCTAAGGACACTGTASTATGTCCTTAGTCATGTTTTATAAATGGCAGCTTCCTTTGTTATACTGGAAAACTGATTTTATACTGTCTGTTCATACTATTCCCCTAAATCCCATTAATTTAATTACAGTAGCCAGCATTCTTTTTATTMTCAATGACATTTAACCTGTTGGTGCTATTGGCTTGTTTTTTGCTACATGCTGCCACACAACATTTGCTCTAACACCATCTTTTGTAATCAGGTCAAGTAACTGTAAAATATTTCCTTTATTGACTGATTCTGTGGACCCATCATGGCCTCTCAGTGCTAATTCTTTCTCTCCAGGCACAAAAGATAATTACTTCTATTACTGCCTAAAATAACATATTTAATTGACAGTCATTTTCTGAAGATGCCCATTAGTTCAATGGCACCTCAGCTTCCATGTGACAGGGATTGAGTATATAATTTATTTATCCTTGAAACCCCAGTACAACACTAAAACCTGATGAACAGTAAAGCACAATTTTCTACTCTGAGTTTCAGCATGCTTTAAGAGAGACTAAAGAATGCTAAATAATCTTGACATAGCAGAGGAGCTAGGAGGGCAGAGGTACTCAGGAAGTTGTGAATGTCCTATGAGATATTGATGGCCTTTGTCAGTGGTTTCATGAGGACAGGGAAAAATGAAATTCTGCATAGCATCATATGTGAAAAGTTGAGACAGATAATTCTTCTCCCAGATGCCCTAATTTATCTGTGCACACTCAGATAGTGCCAGTTTCATACAAGGTCAGAGTTCTTGCAATATAGTAATCACTGTAAGTAGTAGAAGATTTTGCATTGTGCTGCCTCCCAGATTATGCCTTCAAGTAAAAGAAAAAAAAAACCAAACAAACAAGAAAATAACCCCAAAAAGCACCACAAAAAAGCCCACACCAAAAACAAAGGTAAAAAAGCACCCTCCTGTACAAGTTATAGACTGTATAATTTCAACCATTCTTCCAGGGGCCGCCTGTGTTATTTTACACAACATTAAGTCCTCCCCTCCATGCCCCTTCCCTCAAATCAGTACTTAGCATGGAAGGACACCCAGTTACTCTGTTTTTTTGACTCTGGAGGTTACTCTGGAATTGTTTATAAGCTGAGACTTTATTTTGGGAGGTTTTGGAGCATTGTGTGTTTTGATTTTTTTGGAGTTTTTTGGTTGGTTGGCTGGTTGGCTCTTTAGTAAATTGGACCTATGACTGTTCTCTGCGATAAATTTAGTGTACTCAAAGCCTAATTTTTTTTCTTTGAGTTTGACCAGTTTTAATAATCTGTTRGTAAGGATTACTTTCTTACTGCTTAAAGATCTTTTTCAAGTCTTATCTACTCTGCTGCCAAACACAATATTATAAATATCATTAGGTACATACACGGTCTAGCATATAGAAAACTTTATTGTTGCAGAGGTATGCTGATTATTTAAAATATAAATTAGTCAACAAGTGTGCAGTTTCATATTCACCTGTTTCCTCTGCTCATTAAGTCCTGGCAATATAGAAAAWCAATATATTTTCAGTCTACATTTAAATTAAAGAAAATTAGGTTAATTAAATTAAAATGGAATCACCAGTGAGTGTGTGTATGTTTGTGGGTGGGATCTTTTATCATTTTAGGTGGGAACTATGTATACAGTACATCCTCTAATTCAGAAATGTTGCAAACCAAGAATAGACAGCAAAAGTAGGAAAACATAATGCCAAAATGTTTATCAAAAAGGTGCACRTATTTCTCAACAAATAAATAAATAAATGTTATGGTTTAGCATAGCTTTTAGTTAAAAAAGGAAATAGTTATCTGCAAGGACCTGAAATTGACACCTGATTCAGCCAGCGGGAAAGTGAGTTCGTTTTATAAAAGCTGGGGATTTTAAGAACTCCTCTCTTTTTTTCRCTGCTCACCTAAGGAGGGGTAGGAGGAGCCGGGGGCTTGCTGGGCCTGCTGGGCCCCAGCTTAGCTCGGGGCATCTGCTAAGCTCAGTGACTCTAGGGCAGAGATGGAGGAAGAGGTGTGTGCTCCGGCTCCGCTCGTACTGATTTCCAGCCGCTGTGAGTGAGAGACTGCAGCGGATTCCCACCCCCCGCCCTTCCACTGCCTTCTACCTGGAGCAGCTCTGAGCCTGAGTTGAGCCTACCCCGAGTGAGACCGAGGGGTTTAGGGGTGAAAGCTGCATCCACCACCATGGGAGCCACCGTTCCTGTTTCTTCCCCCCTCCCCCCCCGCCATGTGGCCTTGGAATCTTTGGAGAGCTGCCGCAACGGCCAAGAGCACGGGACAATCCCGAGCTGCAGTTAACTCTGTCCTTGCCAAGGTGAAGCTTGCAGAACACTGATCCTTTCTAGGGAGTGAAGAAGATGTCATGGTAGAGACATTTCTATTTAGGCTTCATGAAGATACTGAGGTCTGTGAAAGAGGTGTTGTGTCTTAAGGGATGRGGAGATGAGAAGATGCCTTAGGCTGAAAATCTTTTGTGAATTGTGGTAGCAAACTATGCTTGAATATATCTTTAAACTATGGAGAATATGAACTGGGGAAATGATTGCTCAGATTGGTAGGTTTTGAGCACAGGTATTTGCAATACACTAAGTAGATATAGATGAAGCAGTGACCCTGTGGTCCCCTGAGGCATCTGAGTAAGATGCTTGATGTGATAAAGTCCTCTGCGCCTGTGCTTTAAGTAGAAGTGARAGATATTTCTGCTCTAGAATGGGATGAAGAGTATCCTTTGCACCTGAATTGTTAATTTTAAAAATAACACCCCAGAATGCATAGAGTCCATGACCCAAGTGCAGGTGATGGTAAMAACTGCACTTTATGGGAGAACCACAGAGGCAGAATTTTGTTTCTGGGCKGCTGTCTTCTGTGAGAGCTAAGAACCACATATGGACTGTTCCTGTCCTTGTGGAGAGTTACCATAACCAGAAGAGACTTCTCTCTCTACAGATATTGATGAAAGACTATTTTATAAGAAGTACAGACCCTGGGTTCTGAGTTCTTGCCTTTATAAAYGTCTGTAAGGAAGAAAAAAAGCTGGTGAGGGAGGGGGAWGTGTTTTGGAAGTTTCATTTTGATTCTTTGGGTTTTTTTCCCTYCTTGTTTCCTTTTAGTGTGTGTGAATAAACTATATCTTTTAAGTTTGAGCCTGCTTTGCTTTTCTCTTAATCCTATCTCACAGCAGAAAAACCCTGAAACCACCACATTAATTGGTGTGTTAGCTGAGAAAGCAAAATTAGTGAACATTGAACYTAAAACTAACTCAATAAATAAATAAATAAATAAATTTATTATTGGCAAATATAGTTCTTTCTATGTCTTACGATGCTTTACCTTCTTTCCAGTCCACAACCAGTATTTTTGTGACTAGTTAGAATAAGCTGGATGTTATTTTTCCTACATTCCCTCCAAGACCTCAAAAATCTAAATAAAATTTTCAAGATATTTCCACTGTGCATCTCCAGAGTCATTAAGCACAACAGCTTGTTTTACTCAGAGACAAGAAAACAAGGGTACTTTGCCTCTAAACCCTGACACACAAACCTCTCACATGATACCTGCCCTTGTTTATCCACTTTGAATAGAGAAGCTTTTGTAAGCATCCAAAAGTATGGGGTATCAGAAATGCTGGATTTAAAAATAACTACCATTAAAGACTATGACAAAAAAAAAACCCCAAAAACACTGTGTACTTCACAGAAAAAAAAAAAAGCTGTCACTGGCTAATGTCATTACTACTATAATTAATAAGCGCACTGTTTTGTGATGAGGGAGATACTTCTATACTGTCTTTCCTTCATTTCACATCAAAGCACTGCACCAAATACAGTAGTTCTGGAGTGAATATCTCAAGCCTAATGTAGTATGGACAGAGCCATAACTAACAAGTTACTGGGTAAGATGTTGTGATAGATTAGACTTCCCTTGACACAGTTGAATTTTGATGGACTTGATAGAGGAAAGTAATGCCTCCAAGGGGAAAAAAAAATCCCTGGTGTGATCTAGTTTCTTCTTAACCTGATTTTGGGAGGCATAATTAATTAGAATGTATTCCAGATTCCAAAACTGGAAAGCACTTCATATTGGCAAGTTACTTCATAAAATAATGCTGTTACTTTGGAACAGTAATGATGAATATTTTCTTTCTTTTTTCTACTGGAACTGCAGTAAGCTGGTTAGTTAACAACCACTTGGGAAGTTTGSCCATCTCTTCAAGTTTCAACCAGTGACCCAGAGGTCACAGAAAAGCTATAAGCAGTGTTCCAGACACAGTGAGACCTCTGCCTTTCTTGTTAGGTGAAAGCCCACGGGGAATGCACAGAAGCTCATATTATAAAGGATTGCTAGTACCGCTTTGCAGGGTCAGCTGAAAACAAATTTGTAGCAGTGAGTTAAAGGCTTATTAACAAGAATTCTTGCGGACAAAAAAAAAAAAAAAAAAAGCCAATTTAATGTTCCTTAATAAAATAGTGGCAGGCCAGCCTTCTTATTTGACATCCTTTCTGTCCTTGGATGCCAGAAATACTGCCTGTACAGCAGCTGGTTATCCTCCAGCAGTGATAACTACCGGTGCTGGAGGAGAAATGTTCTTCCTGCCTGTAGAGCAGGTCATTGATGCTTCCTCTCACAACTGTATGTCATGACTGAAGTGAATAGTAAAGTGAAGTTAGTAGTAAAAAGCAACTCTTTTGTGAACCATTTCAGAAGTCATTTCAAAGAYCTGGTGTCTGGGAGGACTAAAGTTTGTTCTTTCCCTTGATGTTTTTGTGAAAGAAGAAATTGTACAATGCTGGATGGAATGCTGGCACCTCAAATGATACCCACAAAAGTGTACATTTCCTCTGCTACAGACAGACACAGGGCTCCATGTTGTGGCAACCATCTATTCAGATGCCACAGCTGATATGTGGGTGGGAGACAGTAGGCTGTGCTCCAGTGAGTCAAGAAAAAGCAGGTAAATTCTAAAAGAAGGGAGTGAGTCAAAAATCTCAGACAACTCTGAACTGATGAACAGGCTTCACAAGTGTTCCCAGTTTGCTTTCAAAACTATCATTTTGAATGCTCTTGGAATACAATGTCACCTCTGACGTTTTTTCACCATTTTCCCTTCTTTGTGCAAAGCTGTTGTGCTCATTTTCTTCTGACAGGGACATTGTCTTGAACATGCTTGTTGCAGTAATACGTGTCAGTCTTGCTCTCCCTGCCTTGGTAAGTTCTGCCTAAAACCTAGAGTTGGAGAAAATGCTATTGTTCTTCTGATGAAAGGAATACATCTACAGACTGCCATCACAARACCTGTTGCATACTTGCCCAGTTTTCCTTCAATTACAAAACTTGTGTCTGGGGTACTCTAATACGGATAGAGTCAATAGGATTCTGGGACTTTTAAGACAAACTGGAGAGAATCAGCGAATCTGCAGCCCAAACAATGCTGTACAGCTGACCCACTCAAGTTTCCAGGGAGCATACACATGTAAGGAAGTTAATATATCAACCAAAGTCTCTCCTAGAAGTCTGCCTAGTTCTTGAGTGTATATGAATGCTCATCTAACACATGCCAACCTTGACTTGTTTTAAGAGAGCACAGTATATTAAAAACTTCACTTGTCCCTGATGTCAAAGTAAAAACAGGTGAGGATGACTACTGACAGCACCAAAAGTGGAAGCTAGGCAATCTTGATGGCAGTTGATTGTTGAACTGACAGTGTGTGGTGCCTGTGTTAATCTACATTATTTGTGATGACACTGATTAGAGCTGATTTACTAAAGAAAAGACATTTCCCATCAATAGCRCTGTAATGAATCATGCCTAAATCCTGATCTCTGTTTCTCTGACAGTTAAAGTACACAACTTTGAGACTCTGTCATGGGTAACCCGAAATTTGACTGTATTCCATGCCTACCTGTGCCCCAAATGGTTACAGTCTCCTTAAAACCCTGCAGTTGGGAAGTTGGGCTGGGCTAGCACCACAGGTGCTTTCAAAGTCTCCTCAGGTGCTTTCAAAGTCTCCTCCAGCAGGCAGTTCCTGTTCTTTTGCTTTGTGGTTTCAGCCTTGCTGTCTTCTTGGTTTTTTGCCTTAGGAAGAGGCTTTTTCCTTTTTGTGTTCTCTTCTGTTTGGTATCTCCTTTGTCTCAGAGATTGCACTCAGTGGTTTTGAGCTGCCTGGGGGTGAGTTCCACAGGTTCCTGCCTGTATCCTGGRCAGAGAGCAAGTGGCCCCACTCCATCAAGCCAGTCCAGCTTGCCAGGCACCCAGCTGAGGAGAGAATACCACAAGTCACCCCAGTGCAACCTCCTTGCCTTGACTGCGTCTGCTGCCTTCTGCCACAAGAAAGGCGAAGTCCCTCTGTGAACTCTAACCCCTGGATCCAGAGAATGCCAGCCGCTGTTGGGGAGATGAGCTGAGTGGGGCAGTGGGGGAAGACTGGCACCATCTTTCCTCAAACACCATCTGTCCTTCAAACCACATGCTTGGCTGCCAGAGCACCATGTTGGTGGGGCACCCCTGGTGTTTTGGATCTCCCTGTGTTCTAAGGACTCTGCAGTTTTTTATCTGGTGATTATTTGCTGATTCTTGACTGTTGCTGTCCCACTTGTAAGCAAACTGTTATTTTTTCACTTAAATCTACTTGTATGMATTCCTTATTAGAGGAAARGAATTGGTTGAACMTAGAGAGGGAGGCAACACATACCAGAGTGCTCTCCTTTAAATTGTTTTAAACCAAGACACRCTYCTACTGTGCTACTTCAAATACTGCAAAAAATGATGCTCAAGTTTCCCAATAAAAGTAAATACAAGTAAGTGTATGAAAACCTGTATGCAGCTGACTTTTGCAGAGGACACACAAAGAAACCGTCATGTTTCTTTGCAGTCCAAAACACAYACAGTGAAGGATGAATGATGTAATTCTCAGCATGATAGCAGCTTTGGAAGAAACATATTAAAGAGAGTTAAAAAGTATGAATAGTATTCATCATGTCACCTTATTTAGTCTGAGCTATTAGCTCACCAGAGGGGTGATTCTCTGACAATACACAGCATTAACAGGTAAAGAATATCTGGGTAACTAATAAGATTAGTAAGACTGGGTAACAGTCTGCTTATTTTTTAACAATCTGCCGGCAGGTTTCTTTCGAGCAGAAAATTGTGTAAAAGACATGCTCTAAGTTATCATTTATTAAAAGCAGTATTTTATCTGAAATCCTGCATTTTTTCTGACAAAKTGTTGCAAAGACAGAAGTTTTAACACTTTTAGAAGGATTGTAATTCTGTCTTTCCCTATTCTTAGGTAATTGGTCACTGAATGAAAATTTTTTGTCATTTCTGAAGTTTAACTTGGAGATCAGTATATTGGGACATATTGAYTCACTCTTAAGCCAGCACCACCCATTCCTGTACACCAACTGCTGATGACAGGCATGACGAGGATCAGCTCTTAGCATACTTGCCACCACCTTGCTTTTTATTGGGTTTTTTTTCCCCATTAGCTGAAGGATTTAGCAAAATAAGTCCTATAAATTTGAAAAGTTCTGCTCATTTAGGATCACAGAATCTAGAAACACAGAATTTTTAGAATGATGACGAAGCAGGGAGGATTTCCAGACTGACTAGAAACGAGTCAGTAAATCATTGATACATTAATAAGACATCTATCAACAGTTTCTATTTCAACTATCCTTAATTTAAGTTGTAATCCAAAATGAGTGATTTGGATACAGAGACATCCCTAATTCACAATGGGTGACAGGGATGCAGAGATGGCACTTTCATCCCAACTTCTTCAGAAAAAMCCCTGAACATACAGTTTTGTTTTATGAACGTTCTGAGAGAAAGAACAATTGGTACTTTGCACAAACTGCCTTTTCTTCCTCAGTGATACCTCAAGTAAGATATATGGGGACATATTTTTCCCTCCTTCTAGAAACAAATGAAGCATGATACCTCTCTGGACCCAAATTTGAAAAGTACAATATACTCAGTCATATCCAAGCAGCAAGGTGGAAAGCAAATTAATMATCTCTTACGTGTACTCATGATACACGGGTCTTTCACAATAGGCAGGTTTAATTTTGGAAACTTGTGGTTTCCAAAGAGGTCAAAGTTCTTTCTTAGTTAACTAATGCTTAAGTAAATATCTGATCAGTGAACACTGCAGAATACAACACTTCTAACTCCCTGTTAGAAAAACTTGTACAAATAGCATAATCCCTCATGGTGGACATCAGGTTATTTACCCTGTTAAAGAATAATGTCAGCTAGAATGCTTTATAGTTAATTAGTAGCTGGAGTAGCAATACCATTGCAAACATAATGGTCCTGTTCAAAGAARTAGACTTACTGTGCAGGTAAATAGTGAACTTAATCCTTAAACTGTAACATTAGCATATTTGATCCCACAGTAGCTGATACATASAGTTTCYTTTTCAAATAAATTCTCAGTATAGATATTACATTAGAGTTAAGGGAAAGAGAGGTAATATTATTATTGTTATATTATTAATATCACTGCATAGCTTCACTTATGCAAGCCTGCATTCTGGCACAAAGTCTGTTGTGCAGTGAAATGGGACCCTGCCAGAGTCATTATTCCTATTTATTGAGTAGCAGACTAGTTATAAGAACAAAAGATCAATATTAATGGCTGGAACACAAATTCGGTCTGACCCTGAACAGAACTTATTAAAGCAATTGCATTTTCCCTTTTTCTTCTCTTTTTTATTTTTTGTTTTGTTTGTTTGTTTGTTTTTGTTTGGATTTGTTTGATTTTTTTTGTGGGTTTTTTTTTGTTTTGTTTTGTTTTGTTTTGTTTTGTTTTGTTTTGTTTTAAACAAGACAGATTTCTTGCTGGGGCAACACTCTTCTGTTCAATAATATCCACATAGCATATACCTGTCTTAGAAAAGTTATATGTGAGCTTTCATTTCAGCAAATTCAAATGAAAAGTACCAAGTTCAGTGTACCTGCATTTCCTTGCTATTTCATCTAGATATGACATACTTCTACTTCTGCCCTAAACTTTGTGCTAATTAGGACCACRCATGTAATTGATTTTGAGTTTTGTYTGCCAAACTGAGAAAGAAAATGAAATTAAAATTTACTGAATTTTTGTTTGCCGCAGAAAGAAGGAAGAAAAACTCTCAGAATATACTGCTGTTATAAAATAGAAGCATTAACAATCTGCTCATGCATTCTGCTGAAAGCTGAGCCATTCTTTTACAAGAAGAGTTAAGGAAGTAAAGAAGTTTAAATGGGCATATATGCACTAATTTTGAATAAATAAAAATATGCTTCTAAAGAAAAGAATCTGCCAAAAACCTAGCATGTAAAATCTCTACTTTTTTTTTTTTTCTTGTAGCCAAAGACAAAGGAATTTAAAGGCTACATGTAAGTAATTTTATTACATTATGTTTTTACCAATACACAACACTGCATTTAGAATCATATAATYGTAGAATATTCTAAGTTGAAACAGACACACAAGAATGTAGAAGTGGTGTCTTTTTTTTCTTAAAAAAATGCAAAAGAAATCACGGCTGTTCCTGCTGTTCTACATGGGTTTTTTTGTTTTGTTTTGTTTTGTTTTTGTTTGTTTTTTGTTTGTTTGTTTGTTTGTTTGTTTGTTTTGGTTTGGTTTGGTTTGGTTTGGTTTTTGGGGAAGGAAGCATTCCTTTTCAAATCAACAAACAATTTATAACAATAATTATGTCATATAAGAATAGTATTAGTGAATTATGACTGAAAAATGCTAGGTCTAAAGTAAAGCTGGAAGATGTATTATAGCTGAAAATTGTCTGTCACTCCTAATGACCTCCTTCTAGAGAGATTCTTAGTGTAATTCTTCAGAGGAACTTTTGTACAGCTTGTTCTGTTTATTTATATTTTGGTTAAAGCTCTATCATGTTTCTTCTATTAATCTTTCAAGAGTCAAATATTTCATTCTGAGTTTGGCCCCTCAGGTTCCAGCTCATGAAACAGATTAATTTTACTGAATTAAGACACATCCTCCTGAGAAATGAAGATGTTATCAAATTTCATAAACTAGGCTCTAGAAATAGTTGAAGAGAGTATTTTAATAGTAAAGAAGAAAAAATTTCTCAGCTCATTACAGATTATGTGACAATTCTTGCTTATGACTAGATTGTTGAGAACAGAATGGRTGTTCATGGTGTTTACATAAATTAGACAAATCAGTGGACTTGCAATTCCAAGCAATGGTTTTCAACTGAAACAAATGCATAGAAACACAAGCTGTCACTGCAATGTACTTGCTCTACAGATTAACAAACAGATTTGCATACCTTCCCTCCACAGCCAAGTATATCAACACCTTGGGAGATGAACTTTAACATTTAAAATTTAAGACTCAGTACTTAAAAAGTTGAATTAAACTTTCTTGATTTATGATGTTGATGTATGATCAAGATTTGTAAGTACACAGACAGAACTGCAAATAACTTTGATTTTAATTACCTTGTTCAAAAATAGTAAAAAAAACTCCTTAGTCTTGAGGCCAACACTGCTTTCATTTTGCAGTGGATTATTTATAGCTCTTTTTATTTATAGATCTATTTATAGGTGATGGAATCTCTTCCCACACTAAGTTGAARGGCTGAAGCCATCAGTCCATAATAAAATTTACATCTTTCTAAACCCTGCAGTGAAACATTAACTGACTRAGACTGGCATTAATGCAGTACTTTTCTTAATCAATTAGGCAAGTCAAAAAGACATCCACTGAGATGACTCTGTGGAAGAGAAGTGATTCACAGATGTAAGCCCCACTATATATCTTTTTTTTTTTAAGGCTGAAAGTGGAGGCAGAAGGAAGATAACCATCTGTGTATGGGAACAATATATTTCGAAGTTACATCACTGTCTTTTTCCAACAAAGWATTTCTCTCTCACGTATCCTTCCCTGTAGCATTACTGTATGAGATGCTTGACAGGTAAAATGGAATAAAGTACATAACACATTATGAAACTGAACACATATGGAAATCTGTTCTKGGATTTCATGGCTCAGTCATATGTAAAAAATAGAGAACTCAGGGAACATCCTAATGTTATTTTGATCATGAGAGAAGAATAATTCAAGCTATTTCAAGCCTTTGATAAAACAAGACTTTTCACCTAAGCTAACATGTGAACTAATATTTCTGTCATTTATGTTTATCTCTTTAATTTCATCTCTAAATTCTGTATGTAATTAGGAACATCATATAAATCACAAATCCAAGCCATGAAAGTTACTAAGCAAAAAATTGTTAAAGCAAGTTTTTCACTTCCTCTTTACAAGACTTCATCTATTAAATCCAATAACATTGATTATCTTAGGACTTTTTATGTGTTTTGTGCACTACATTTTTATGAAAATGATGCACTACATTTTTATGAAAGTTTTTCCACAGATGTCAAAGAATTGATTCGGTTTCAGAAGTTACCTTGAAACTATTAGAGAATCTTTTTTGACAAAAAAGAGTTTTGTTTCTATAAATGTGAATAATTAAATCTAAATTTTTGAAAATGGATTTGAACTTTCTTGGARCACATTAATTCATTAAGGAAATGAAAGAATTAAAAAAATTTTCCAGTYCCCTCACATCTGAATAAGAAAACTCACAAGCCATGTATTCAYAAATTTGATTTATTTTTATTCCCTAATGCKCTATAGACAGTTTTTAACAGCAAAAAATAATCCAGCACTGTGGAAGCCYAATTACCTGGGACAGATCAAAGCTTAGCCTGAGTACCCCACATGGGGGAAATAAATCTGAGACTTTGGGAGGTGGGAAGATGCTAATAGAGTAAGCCCCATTGGTTCAAGATCTTAGACTTATAAGGTCAAGCCCCTGCCCTGAAAGTAAGTTTGCACACCTGCCCCCAAGAAAAACCCTATAAATTGCCTGGCTAATCACACCCCCTAGTATCTGGATTCTGATTTCGTGATTAAAGGAACATCTTTGAGCAATCCATTGTACCCATCTTGGTACTAGCCATGTGCAACCCAGCCTGACCAAGTTGGGGGCCATGGGGTCTTCCCCCACTGTGATACAGCACATTTTACCAAACAAACACCAACTTGTTTAAAAGATACTTGGAGCAGCAGTGTTCCACTGAAACAGGACAAGTTTGGCTTCCAGAACATCAGCCTGAGGACAGGAACACCTACGAAAGAAAGGCGATAAACTGTATAATAGAGATCTTCTCTGAATGTATGCTTTGAAGTTATTATCATATATATATTTGACTGCAAATTCAAAACTAATTTAAACAGTTATATGCCTGGAAGATCAGAACAGAGCTTTCTTTGTAAGTCTAGGCTAACAAGTACACTTATAACGAAAAATAACAAAAATACTCTCTCCGGCCCCATGATTCAGAATCTCAGATGGAAACCAATGAATTCCATTTGAATTTGTACTTGTGAGGGATGTGAAAGCAAAATTTTTCACTTTTGCAAGGATGACATAGTCTGCTCTCAGAAGGTGGCAAATATATTTCCAGAACAAACTGAAATGAAATGTCGGCCCAAGACTCAGATGGATGAAGCAAGAAAGAGAAAATAAACATACACAGGTTTACTCAGTGGTGTGCATGTGCTGATCTACATTTCAGCTGTTAAGATTCTGATAATAGGATACAACATCAATTTCCTCAGGTGGAAGTTGTGCTTTAATGGAACAGTTAATCCTCCTCTGGGAAAAAATAGTTTTCATTATCTGTAGTTTGTCTGTCATAATACAATAGCTTTCATCTGTTTGTGAAGCAACTGCAGTGGGAAGATGAAGAAGCTGTGCCCATCCCTGTGAATGAATTGTCTTTGGGCAAGGCACTGCCAAAGCTGTGCCTTTCCTGCAATAGCACACTTCACACATCTGTTGTTGGTTCCATTGATCTAAGCATATGGGAAATTGCATTATACCCGAGGACTGAATAGGCTTATCTGAATAATAATAATAATTTTTGAAAGACTTAAGAATTTCTGACTTAGMATTGAATGACATGATTTCTTGCATTTTTATCTTAAGAAAAGGATAGCTTTCTTACCTTTTAAATAATAAGAYATTTATGTGGTGTCCTTACAATTCATTTCACTTCAATGTATGTGCCAATAAGAGGAACAGGAAAATGTCACACCTATCTGAGCTGATCCYTCTACTGTTATTGATGCCAACAATTATATTCTCTCTAAAGCTTTTTTTCCTAACCTAACAGAGGAATCCATCATTATCATAAACAGAAAAGTACTTTGTCAGCTGGTCCTTCTCTGAACCTCTTACACTTTGACATTATCCAAAATTTGATACATATCTTTACTTTGGTGAAAGCTCTTCTCTTCCTCTGGTATGAATATGCACCCAGTATTTCTTCTCTGTTCTTGCATCATCATGGAGACATATTTAGTCTATTTTTATAAATACAAGAGTTTTCTCTCCTTTTCTGCAACTGCTTGCCAGTGATCCTGAACTTAAAGGAATAYCACTAATTCCTAATTTCGTGAGCTTGCATTTTATAGCACTGAAATTTCTCTCTTTTTTTCCCCCTCTTACGCTTGAGGTCATTCATTCTTTGTATGTGATATCTAATTGTATTATTACAATTAGATAGTATTACAGCCTAAAGATTTGCCATCAGAAATTTTCACAAATATTTGCTTATTTTTTTCTTAGAAATACGTTAAAATATTGACAAAATTTTGTCTATCTATCACTGAGGAGTTTTCCTAGTAAGCTTCTATATAGTTGATATTTTCTCTAAGAACGTAACATATAAATCTCTAGTTCTTATCCAGTTTTTAATCCAGTCATTATTTTGTTTGAAGTGGCATTGCAGCACATGATCTATTGAGCCAAAATTTGTCATATCTGTAGTAAATTTCCAATGTCTATTTATTCTTTAATTGAGGATATCAACAGAGATCTTCAGGATTCCTTTTTTTTCCTTAATAAAATTGAATTGGCCTTAGTCAGATATCTGTTTCCCATCATATTTTAGTAAGTCTTTCTTTGAACATATGAGCTTCAAATGTCTTTAAAAGAGGTTCTTTAAAAATAAATATATATAAYCAAAGAACATTCTCACAGAAATATGATGATAGATATATGCACCCTTACATTTAATTTCCTTTTACTTATGACCAGGAAAATCTAACCTAGTTAATGATAATCTTTTCCAAAGCCATTGAAGAATAAATATTTACTTAGCTAATACTTTGGCTTGTACTTCAATTCAGGTATGATTAATAGGAACGTCAAAGTATAGGATTCAGGAAGATCAGTACTGTGGGCTGGGATCTGCTATAGATCTTGAATTATTTTAGGCATATAAATTCAGTGTGTATAGGTGAGTTGCTTAGTTATCAATATTTATTTCATGTTACCAGTAAAGACTGCTGACATACTTTAGTTAACTGAATATTTTCATGAGTGGACAGGATACACTTTTTGCCCTTCTGCATATTTACCATCTTCAGCACACTATCCTGAATTAATTTTCATTAATAATGGTCATTATAGAAAATCATTTCAACTGTTTTTCTCTTTTTTTATTAGCAGCAAAATATTTATAATAGCAGTATTATAGTTATTGCCTTCTACATAAGCCTTGAATATTATTATACGCAAGTCATTTTTTTGTTTTTTTCATTTCACAAGCCCATTTCATATGGGCTTTTACCACTACCAGCTATTCAGAATTAAATCTTCGGGAAAATAAGRGTATTGAAAAACTAACTAACTCTGTCAGTCTACTTACATTTCATGAGTCTATGTTTATAAGACTCTAATAACACAGATTTTATTTGGTAAAGGAAATGCGCCACATTGAAAATACTTACTTTCCATTCATTTGCTCCTACAATATTTTAAGCCAATATATTAGTAATAAACCAGTCTGAATAAAAAGTATATAGATTTTAGTTTTTTATATTATAGTTTGCTAAGCCATTAAATCTAAAACTCAGATGGTGCGAAAACCTCAACTGTAAAGAATACAACAGAGAAAAAGACATGTATTATTTGATTTCATACTCTAAGCTTGATGTCTTTAGGTTGTAAATTCTACTACTACGTAACAGAAAAAGTTAGCTCTGGCCATTGTGTAAAAAAAAAAAAAAAAGCAAATTACATGTAATTTACGCTGTCCTCATGTCTGGATAACACTGTAGAATAATTTTGATATTCTTAAACATGCCCTCATGTCTCAGAACCATTTAAAAGAGGAATGCATCTTAGTGAGCCTCCACTAAAAAATCAATCAATTTATCAGTCAATCACATTACTGAAGAATGAAGAAAAGGAGACACTGTCAGCCAACAGCATTAGATTTATTTGTCAGTGGTATCCAAGAGTTAGTATTATTTTGCACAGAAGCAAAGTCATGCAAGCCTAAAATGACTTACCATCTAACAGTATCTCTCAGCAGAGAAACATTCTGCCTATCACTACTTCTTCCTTATCCCTTTGCCAAGACACTAGCTGCTTTCTTAGGACAAATCTGATAGGTAGCTAGGACAGGGGAACCAGGGCCAAGCTCAGAAAAATATCTGAACAGATCCTGGCTGTGAAGGTAGTAATAATATRTACATTTACCACTAACACATGAGAACATCTATCTGGATAAGAGTTAGAGCCCCTACTTCAGAGTATGCCTCAAATGCAAGGCAAAACTGATGCATATGAGCTCATCAAATACCCCTGAGCACCTTACAAGGGCCTTAGGGGTTACATAGAAGTTAGTGTAGTTTTCCTAAAGGCCAACCAGTGCACCAAAATAGTTGACTGACCAGATGGATTGTGATAACAGATTATCTGAAGCTAATCCACAGATTGTCCTTCCTTCCTTCCTTCCTTCCTTCCTTCCTTCCTTCCTTCCTGCCTTCCTTCCTGCCTTCCTGCCTTCCTTCCTGCCTTCCTGCCTGCCTGCCTTCCTTCCTGCCTGCCTGTTTTCAAGTTTTCAGTAATATCTTGATCAAAATGGTAGCACATAATTATTATTATCTCAAAGCACATCTTTAAAAACAAATATAGTTCTGTTTCTGAAACCAGGAATTGCAGCCTACTCTACCCTTCTAAGTACCCTAAATGGTACTTAGTACCTGCAAGAGCTTTCCAGAGACATCAGCTGCAGAATAACATCCTCAATATTTTGACTACTCTCAACTCATTAAATACACCTGAGCTCTGCCACGTAGTGCCCACAGCTCCCAACYTCAGGGATAAAGTAATTGCTGCAGATAGGATGAGAAGGTGTTTCAAAACAAAACAATTCAATTTAATTTGTTAATCTATCAGATGCAATGGGTAGAAAAGGATGTCATGGAGGCAGACTCTCACTGAGGTCCTGAAGAGTTCCCAGCTGAGTAAGAAAGGACAGTGCAGAGCAGGTCATTAGCATCAACACTGTTACAAGTGAGATAGCAAAAATAGCCTCAGACATTTTTGGCTATCATCTTTCTTTGCCTCACACATCTACACAACTTAGTATGCGTACAGCTACTCAACATGGACTCTWACACCCTTCCCTCCAGCTCATGAGATGCTTTTGTAACATTGTAAAATGCTACACCTTTAAGTGAAGACACGTGAATTAATTCATTGCATAAGTGCAAAGTATACAATGAAAAAAATCAATAATTAGAGTTAGGAGGGGACACATCAGTGTCATCTTCTTTTAATTTCTTGCTTAGATTTTACTTCTCCTGTTATATCTAATAGAGACATTACAAAACTCAGTTTAGGCATGGAAATTGATCCTCTTCAGTTATGTCTCTGCACATGCAGGGTTTGTTCCCAGAAATTATCCAGTGATTTCACTAAAAATATTTCTATATTCTCTTTTAGAGCATAGAACCAAGTATACTCTGTCTATGGTAGAAGAACAATATATGTGACTGTCACTCTTAAAACAATTCCAGAGAATTTTCAGAAATACAGCTTCAGGTCATAAATCAACTTTTACCATTCAAGTAAAGGAGCTGACAGTCACACAAAATTAGAATTTGTTTTAGGAGGAAYCTCCTAGATTTCTCTYATGWGCTGGCATTTAAACAAATTTACTAATTTCTGCTAAAAAAGTTTGTAATAACCAGAAAACCAAAGAATTGCCTTTCCTCAAGTGCTGTGCCTCTCCACTTATAGGATGAGAGTATGAATTTACCACCACATAGTAGGTAGTCATATGAGCTACTTTCCTGTACATTTATTTGAAATTTTGAGAGATATAAAACTATGCATAGTTCTAATACCTAGAGGTAAGGTAAAGCTGTAAGATACAAAAATAAATGATAAATCTTAAGSAAGTCGTTGGAGCAGCAACACTGAGAGAACAACACACTCACGAGACTTTTTTTATATTTGGGGATAATGCCATGTCTTCAAGATGTCATGAACCTAACTTGTACTGCTGTAACTTCTGTACCAGCTAATTCTGCACAAATTCCATGACTTTAAAAGACAGTGTCACAGAATCAGAGTGGCTGATGTTGAAAGGGACCTGTGSATGTCATCTGGTGCAACCCCATGACTGGTCCAATGCAACTGGTCATGATGATTCACCTAGAGACATTACCCAGGACTACATCCACAGACTTTTTAATATCTCCAGAGATGACTCTTTCACCGCCTCTCTCGGCAACCTGTGCCAGGGCTCAGTAAATCCTACCATCAAAAAGTATTACCTGACATTCAGACAGAACTACCTGTTTCATTTTTTCCCCTTTGCCATTGGTCCTGTGCCTGGGAASCACTGAGAAGAGCGTGACTCCATCACCTTTGCCACTCTGCCTTCAGAAATGTATATTCAGTAGTTAAATCCCTTGAACAGTGCCAGTTCTCTCAGCTTTTCCTCGCAGAAGAGATGCTCCTGTGCATCATCATCTGTGTGGTCCCTTRCTGGGCTCTCAGTGTGTCCATGTGTCACCTGTCCAGGGGAGCCCAGGAGGGGACAGAGCACTCCAGAGGGTAAGGATCCCCTCCCTTGATTTGATGGCAAACCTTTGCCTAATGCTTCTCAGGATATTATGGGCATTTCTTGTGACAAGGGCTCATTTCTACCTCCTGTGCAACTTAGTGTCCATCACGAACCCCAAGGCCTTCTCAGCAAAACTCTTTTCCAGACTCCCGGCCCCCAGCCCATATCCCAAATGCCTGGGGTTTCCCTCCCTAACTACAGGACTGTATCCTTTGAAGTAAAGGTATGGAACATATCTCTTAATATCCTGGTCATATTTTAGATATCTATGATTCACCGAGTTTTAAGCACAAAACCAGCCAAGGGTGAGGGATAAATTGCAATAAAATTACAYGTGTTTAAGTTACTCTGTGAAACCAAAACCCGTGTAAAACAGATGCTGAAATATTCTTGCTGGACACTAAAAGAAGAGGCTACTTGGCTACAGGGGTCAGCTGAATTTGCAATTATGTCCTTGACAGATACTGATATCTCTACTTGTCCATTTTCCTGATCAAGCAGCAGCTATCTAACTTGGCACAATCACTAACAAGACCAGGTGGAAATCATCCGTTGACATGACCTAATTTATAAGAGCTTGGAAAACTAGGCATAAAATAGTATTTAAAAATAGTATTAACACCTTATTAAAAATAGTATTATTACCTTATTAAAATATTTAATTTCCCTGAATCCAGCTGAGGTTTCATTGTAATCCAAAAGCTTGTTGGAGATGTACCTCAGAAGGAAAGACCATGGAGCTGGAACTGTCACCGTATCAATAGGGTTAAAAAAATCTTGCATCTTTTAAAAAGTTATCTGCCTTCTTTCTCATGCAGTAGTCTGGAGAAATACTCTCTACACCCAAAATTTTCAATAACTGTGAAAATTCACACAATTTAACAATAGCTATAGGTTTTATGAGTAGAAAAGCAATTTTGAACTCACCAGTTCTGGTCAGACACCACATATACATGTTTCTGAGACTAAAGTGCTTGATTCACTACATTTACAGGGCATTCTTAACCATTAGTCTTGATTCAGTCTCCCTGGACTCACTTTTTAAGACACAGGATTTTTGCTTACAAATTRTTCTCAGTTAACTGGGCCATCAGCTCCCTGCCACCATCAGGACCAGAGACTTTTGCTCTTCCCAAAACATAGCAGAAGAAAAGGCACTTATACCCTGAACTACTGCTTCTCAGAAACAAGAGGTGTGGGAATGAAGGCTTCTGMAGTCAGTATCAGTTTTCCACTTTTAAATAAGTCTACTGTCCTCTCTTCTCTTGCTTAGACTGTTGGTTTTAAATACAACCTTACATATACTTTGCAAGCCTTTAACCTTCTCCTACCTAATTGCAGTCGTAAACATTCTCTCATAACCTCCACTAATTATAAGAAGCCAACATGTAGCAGTAAAGTCATGGAAATGAAGGAAAAAAAATTCCCTTTTTCTACTATGTCGTCACTGTTACTAAAATTTCCTTTATCTACTGTGTCGTCACTGTTACTACACCGTGCACAAAGTATAAAAATCTAGATGAAGAGGGAGGAAATTCTTAATTTATGGTGCATTTACTCTCCCTTTCAACACTATTTTTCCTTTGCCTAGCATTTTTCTTTATCATCTATTTAGAATGTAATGATAGGATAAAGTGGAAAATCCAGCTTTCTACATTCTCTCCCCCATCCCACCTGCACATATATATATATATACACAACTACATACTCCCAAGTCTCCTCTTCATTCCAAGTTGCATTCTTGCCCTTTAAATATTTTTTCACTCCACTCTTTCTCAAGACCCCTTGGATTCTTGCTTTATCAGCACCAAGCCTCAGTACCTGTGCAATGGGAGCTCAGGCTCTGCTTGGTATATTCAGAGAAAAGAAGCCTTCGCCTCAGGACACAGATCCAGAAAGGCTTAAGCCCACATTCCTACAGAAGGCTGTCATCTGCCATGCAGAAAGTAAGGTGGCAGTGAAAGGAGAGGGAAGCACACAGCATTGAATCTGCCTATTATATCTCAGCAAACCTGCTGGCAGACCAGGTGTTGTTTGTGTAAGTACCACTTTCTCCTGCTGAGGTATGAGGAGTTTAGAGGGACTTARACACTTCTTTCTCTAAGAGCTAGTCCTGAAGCCTATACCTTTACCTTCTCAGATACCCTGCCACCATTCCTCCTGACTGAGGTCAACTTAGTTCTGCTAAACAGTTTTTATCAGCTTGTCAGAAAGGCAAGTAGATTGTGTCCTCAATCCATTTTGCACTCTGCCAATCCGTTTTCCAGAACTTTATTTCTTTACTTTTACCTAAAAAATACATATTAAAAAAAGTGAGCTTTTATTTTTCCCCGTTCAGTGTGCAGTGTTTCTCTTCTTRTTCTATAAAAGCAGACTTTTCTCACTCTATAGAAGCATCTATGACCTCCAAGCCAAACCTGTATTTCTGCCTGTAAAAGTAAGGAGAATATGTTCCCTACAATTTACTTGTGTCTTTCCTATAGCAAGTCTTCTGCACTGATAACTGATTCTAGTTTTTTCCATCAGGTAAAGTATTTCTCTGAGGCACAGAGAACTCCAAGATTAAATGAATGTCCTCTTGGCTTTCTGACCTCTAGTTAGAGATTCCTCCCCTCCACAGTAACAGGAAGAAAAAAACCTAGAAAAGTAAGGGATGGCGAGAAAAAAGCTGTTAGAAAGGGAAATGGGATTTTACAATATCTCTTCAGAATGGAATTATCTTCTTCACTGGTAGTTTTGGTTGACTTAATTGGACTTAATTTTCACTCAATTCCTGATTTACACAATCATCCTAAAAAGCAATTCATCAGTTGCCACTGCTTGATGTATCTTCTCTTTATGTAGGTCCTCCTTTTTTTAGTTTACCTAGGTTAAAATTTCTGATGTGATGGATATACTTAGCATTTTTGAAATCTGCATGTTTCTTTCCTTTGCTTTCTAAAGGGWTTGGGACAAAAGTAGTGGGGCTAGAGATTGTTTAACAGGACCCTTTAAGCCTTAGTTACATTCTTGAACAGCAAAAATTCAGGTACACTTAGGAAATAGACAAAGTCAAAAATCTAGATATCTTCAGAAATGACTGGGGGAAGAGCAAAGGCAAAGACAAGGGCAAGGGCACAAATATATCAGGACCACATTTCTAACTCAGTGAGGTGTTGTACAGGARATGAGGGACATATATTCCATCTCCTGGTGCTAAAGAAATTTGTGATGTTTGTTTGAATAGATCTCCCTCAGAAAGGGCTTCTTGTTCATAATTCTTGAAGCAGAGTCAATATGTCCATCCTTCTTGGCCACATTTAGTCTTATTGAAATTATCAACTCTGTTTCATTTCTAGAATGCATTTTTTTTCTACTGACAAACCAGGGTATGGTTCCCTTTTCAGATGCTCCTCTGAGCTTTCAGGTATGGCAAAGAAGAAAATTACACAGAACCACACAGAATCACAGATTCACTAGGTTGGAAGAGACCTTCAAGATCATTGAGCCCACCCCATACCCTAACACCTCAACTAAACCATGGCACCAAGTGCCACATCCAGTCTTTTTTTAAATACATCCAGGGATGGTGACTCCACCACCTCCCTGGGCAGACCATTCCAGTACTTTACCACTCTTTCCTTAAACTGAAACACAAAACCTTGACTTGCTCCAAAGACTAAGGTAAATTGAGATGGAAACCATTGCTGAAGAATTATTGTCAAAAGTGTAAAGTCATGATTGTAGAGGTTCATTTTTTTTCTAATTGTAATTATGCTGAGATTACCTCCTTACGAATACCTTCTGGAGCCAGCAGCTGATTTGTTTCAGATTTAGGACCAGAACTTTTATGATGCTCTTTTACGTAACAAAGAACGTATTTAGCATTTGTGAACCTCCTATTTACTGGTCTTCCATGTATGAAAATAGTTGGTTCAGGCTTCTTTTGTGTATTTATTTTATTTATTTGCTTTTTGGGGTCTTTTTGGTCAGTTTTAACTTTGCCAATGTATAAGTCACTACAGACTTTTAGAACAACAAACTAAGAGCTCTTGTTTCTTGGGGCCCGAAGGCAAATAATACATGACTTCTGCATGGGTTTTAGTATTTTCCCCTTGGTTGTTTCATTATTTTTTTAGCATCAGAAAAGTTGTTGGGTGCCTAGTATACATTTTTTGATAGTCAGTATTAAAATAGCCCTTTTCCTACTGAACATCTTGTTTGTTAACTTGGGAATTCACTATCTAAATTCCATTTGAATGGAATATGCCATTCTGCAAGTGATACAAGAGGAAAGAAATTAGGCGTGAAAAGTTCATCTCACATGACCGTCCTTGTTATTTTTGACAGACAGACAGGTGAGAAGTCAGGAAATAAGAGCTGACATCTGGATTCCATTGGTGGAGAAGTTTGGTGCACAGATAATGATACTTTTGACCTTGCACCTGCAATCAAGACCAGTATTGAAGGAYAGCTGCACATGTGAAATGTTGACTGTGTCATGCATTCCCTGCAATAAATGAACGGTCAGAAGAGGAGGAAGCATTATAAATGAGGTAATCTGTTTTTGAAGTACACTGCTACTTTGAAAGTAAATACTGACCTCATGGCCTTGGAAATTCTGGAGACGGATTAGTTATGAAAAAAGGGTCTTCCACCTTTGTCTCTCTAGTAAGAATTCAGTATGTATGAACAAAGACTAAAGGCTTATTAATTTGTGAACTARTTCATAAGAGGTATGTGTAGTGAAGCAATGGATTCACAGAATCTAATTTGGATTGAAAGGGATCTCTTGAGGTCATGTGGGGTGCAAATCCCACTCAAGATAGAAACAACTTCAAAGTTCCATTAGACTGCTCATAGCCTTGTCTACTGTTTCTAGCAATGGACATTCYACAATTTCTTTGGTATGTCTATTTTTTGTGTGTAACAAACCTTGTTGTAAAAATGTGCTCAGCTTCTACCTGACATGCAAATCCTCTGGGAGAGTCACATGCTAATTCTCATCAGGAAGGTCAATATTTAACATGCAAAGAGGCTGATTTCTCTTGCTTTCATATCAGATTAATGATAATGCCAGTGGACCACACGCTGCCTTTTCCTATGTAATTAAATTCTGTTGAGTTTTTTCAAAAGCTGCTCTTCTTTCCTTGAATATTCAGTTGTCTTGGGGAAGGATTGGGGCAGAGGGGATGAGAACAGAGATGAAGAAGACCTTTCTTGCTTTTCTTACTTGCTGATTAGCTAATAAAGAAAAAAACCATGTCTAGGAAAAGAAAGTTCTAACATATGAACAAAATATCTCTTATCTCCAGAAGATAATCTATCCTACTAAATATATTAATCTCTGATTTGAAACATGAGAAGTATCCTCAGGGAAAAGTTTTCTTTCATTTCATTTAAGAATCACACATTTTATCATTTGAGTATCCGTTGGTCATATTAAAATTCAGACAAATATCTGCATATTTTAAATGTCTGCCTGAATGCTGAGATCATTTGTCAATGTCCTCACTGAATTGTTAGTCAGACAGTTGTGCACATTATTTGAGACAGCAAATGAACTGTTTGGGTTGCTATAGTTACAGCCATGGAGAAGATAAATTTCTGCAGCTACTATCTTTCTTGAGGGGCTGGGGCAGAGAAAGATAATTGAAAAACTAAAAGTTAATCCGACACATTAGGGTAGGGTCAGAACTGTAACAAAGCTTTATGTGTGCACTTCATTATATATGTGGAAAGAACAATGTATCCATAGAAGTAAATAAATATTGATGAATGCTTCCATTACATTCCCTTTCTCTAAATTTATGCTGCAATTTGTACCAGTCAGGTAGCAGTGATTGGGCTTGTTCAACCAGCAGGAATTGTTAATTTGGACAGTTATCTGATTTAGAACAGCATGATGAGGTGATAATTTCCTCCAAAATTACCACTAACATTTTGGGTTCAGAGAAAAACAGAACCATAGAATCATTTAGGTTGGAAGGGATCTTAAGATCATCTATTCTATCCTCCCTGCTCAAGCAAGGTCACCTACAACATTTTATCCAGGAACTGTATCCAGTCAGATTTTCTGTGTCACAGAAGATGGAGACAACCTCTTGGAAAAAAGGGTTTCCTTGTGTTTACACTGAATTTACTATTTTTTAGTTTGTGCTCATTGCTTTTTGTTCTCCAGGCATCACTGAAAAAAGTTTAGTTCTGCTTTCTTCATTTTCTCCTGCCTGATAGTTATACACAATAATAAGATGCTCCTTGAGACTTTTCCACAGGCTAAACACTCGCAGCAGTCTTCACATATGACAAATGCTCCAGTCATTTCATCATCTTTGTGACCCTGAGGTGGATATGCTGTGTGAAGTCTGTGTCTTGCTTGAACTTCAGAGCCAGCACTAGACACAATATTCCAGACATGGTCTCATCAGTACTGATCAGAGAGGAAGCATTGCCTTTGTTGAAAGGGCTGGAAATGCCCTTTCTAAGACCCCTTAGGACACTGTTCTCCTTTTTTGATGTAAGGTTGCACCATTGGTTCATGGTTAACAAGGTGTCTACCAGGACCCAGGGTCCTTCTCTGCAAAACTCCTTTTCAGTCAGGTCGCCTCTCAACTGAATGAGGGACTGGGATTATTTATGCCCGAGCCAGGATTTTGCTCTTCCATTTGTTAAACATAGCATCCTTCCATGCCTAACTCTCCAGCCTGTCATGAATGTTCTGAATGGCAGCACAATCATGTTGTGTATGAGCAGCTTTTCCCAGTTCTACACCATTTTAAAACTCCCTGAGGAGGCACTCTCATCCAGCATATGGGTTATCAATGGAGATGCTAAACAATAATGAAAAGTATTGCTTGACTAACGTGATCTCTTTTTACGACCCTCCTAGTGGATGAGGGATAAGATGAGGAGAATGTTTCTATCTGGACTTCAATAAAGGCTTTTGYACTGTCTCCCACAGCACTCCTGGGGAAGCTGGAGTTGCTGAAGAAACTTCACCTCATTGTAGTAAGCTATAAGGTTCTATAARCAYTATTTCCCTTTTGTAAATTCAYGCTGGCTAATTCCAATCTCCYGCTTTTCTTTCATGGGTTTGGAAATGTTTTCCAGACAGAATTGAGATAAAACACATTGAACAATATTCTCTGGATATTCCCTCGGCCTTCCTGAGTATAGGAATGTCCATTCCTCTCTTCCAGTCTTCTGCAACCTCTCCCAGTTGTTATGACTGTTCAAAGATAATCAACAATGGCATCAMAATGATGTCAGCCAGCTTYCTCAACACTTGGGRTGCCAAGTGCTCGRGRCCATGGACTGCTRTAYGWGATTTAAGTGCTCCCTAGCCTGGYGCTACTGCACTGAGAACAAGTTTTYCTTCTTCCAGACTTTCCTTTCTGGTGTGTGAGTCCTGCATTTCCTTATGRCCAGTTTTACTGGTAAAGACTCAGGCAAAAAGGCACTAAATCCATTTCCTCTTCCTCCCTGCCCCTCACACATGGTGGGCTGAGAGCGGACACTTTCTTTTCATCCTTTTTTCCCTTCTTTCTTAGTAGCATCACATGATGTTCTTAGGTCCTAGGAGTCTTCCCTTACGTGCTAAAAGCATAGAAAGCCTAACATATTTAAGTTCTCCACAAAACCAGTCTTGSCCTATGTGAGACATTAAATTTGATATTAGTTCCTCATCTAAACTGCCAAATTCAGGCCGTGCCTCAATGTTGTCTGATTTATAAATTGGCCAAGTTCTGAGAGTCTGATCGATTCAGGTTCTGAAAGCAATGAATTTTTGCCCACTAATCTTTGCCAAATTTTCAATATTAAGCCTAAAGGGGAATCTCTAGGTTTTTTTGTTGCGTCTTCACTTGAGAAGTCTCTCCCCATTGTCCACTAAACAGGAAAAAACCCAGAGAAATAAAATTAAATGACCTAAAGACAAACACAAATAAGCAGAGACAGAGAGAGAACAAGCATCATGCAGGACTCAAACTCACAACTTCCAGATCAGCAGTGTGGGGCTAACTCACTGTGCTGCCACTGGCCCCAGACCAAAATTTGCAACTGCAGTGCTAAAACCACTCTTTCAGGGGCCATTCACCCCTACTTTATGAGCAAACAGGAGTAACAACAAACAAAKGGAAAACACCCCTTGGACCCTCTCAGATCCTTCCATACACCAAACAAARCTAAGAGATCTCTTAAACCTAGGTGCAAACAACAAAACACTGCTTTTAACTCACTTACTCCCATGCCTCTGTGTTGGGTGTGGGAGTGTGGGCTGTGACACCACCTGGACTGTGGCCACTGCCCCTGCAAAGTGCCAGCAGTGGTGGGAGGGAAGCAGCTGGGTCTTTCTCAGTCCAGAGGATTTACCAGAAGCCTCCTTGTCCCATCTAGGTTGCCAGAAATTTCTGATGCCTTTTTCATGTTTACCTCAAAACAGAGGCCAGACAAAATTAAGGGAATAAGAAATGGTTATATTTATTGAAGGGCATTCAGGAACATCATGGGCAAATAGAGCCCTGCAGGGGCTACACCAAAAATGGACAACTGTTCGTGAGTTTTCATGCTTTTATAAATTTGGGCCATTCGCATTGGGGGTTAAACTTCCAATTACAGCTTCAGGTAATGAAGTCATTTACCCCCAMCTTTGCCCCCTCCAAATCACTTTTGTTTACACATCTCAGGACCTGAGACAGTAAGGTGTCCTTGATTCACAGACCTAYAGAGAAATTGTTTTCTCTGACCAAAATGAGAAGACAGTAACAAGCACTGCATATGAGTAAGCAATACAATTTAGAGCCATACACTAAAGAATTACAGGACTATAAATATATAAAAAATACAAAAGCTAAAATACTAAGGCATCAAATAACTTGACCTCTTCCTTATGTCTCATCAATTCTCCTGCTGCTTTCAGCAGCAGTCCCACATTTTTCTGAGGCTTCCTTTTGCTGTTCATAAACATGTTGAAGCCTTTCTTGTTGCCCTTCACATCTCTTGCCAGATTGAATGCCAGCTGGCTAGGGAGGTCAAGGTAGCCTTTCTAATTCTATTGCTGCAGTATCAGGTAGCAGCTCCTCTTGGATCACATATCTTTGATTTCATCCCTTGTGAAGTTCCTTTTTATGTTTGAGTTCAGTTAGGAGCTTTTTGCTCATGCTTCTTCACAGAATCACTGAATCATTGAGGTTGAAAAAGACCATGGAGATGATCAAATCCAATCTATGACTGCGCACCACCTTATCAACTAAACCATGGCATTAAGTGCCACATCCAGTCTGTTTTGAACATCTCCAGGGACAGTGACTCCACCACCTCTCTGCGCAGCCCATTCCAGTGCCTAACTACTCTTTCTGTAAAGAATTTTTTTCTAATGTTTAGCCTAAACTTGTCCTGGCACAGCTTAAGACTGTATACTCTAGTCCTGTTTTTGGTTGCGTGGGAGAAGAGACTAACCACCACCTGGCTAGAACCTCCTTTCTTTTTTTTTCTTTCCTTTCCCCCACATCTACTACGTCTTCTACCGCATAATGATAAGAGGCATGGGGCTTATTTGCATCCTGGTGGGCTTTTCTCAGTGATGAAARRGTGTAATTCCACCTGACTATTTCCCTTTCACTTTCCCTAATATTCCTTAGTCTTTCTACTTCTTCCTTAAGCTCTTAAGAGCACATCATTCACCTTCTTGCACCATGTGCAGGTGTCTTTTCCTCTGGTACTACCACCAGGCTCAGTAATTCCATGCAGCCAGTGGCTTGGACAGCTCTGTCCTTCATGGAGAAATCTGAGCACTCCTGTCTGGACCCTTAATATCACAGCACAGGTGAGCAAGAAGGTTTCTGTTCACCAAGCCAGTCAAGAGCAGACTGAATGAATGCAGACACCTGAATTCTCCAAGAATCACCCATGGCATTTTAAACACCTGCAGGAAYAAACWGTTATGAAGAGTTTAGAGACCATTGCCTCAAAATTCAGATAGTATTGGTCTTTCTCTTATTTGGTATATTGAAGTTTAGTACCTAGAAATACAAACTTACCAAAGACATGAKTGAAGTGTGGGTTCAGTTTTCTTTYTGCTGGGAGYTCTTTTTTGATGTCATCAGAGGTGCTACTTAGGTCAGAGAAATAAGATCATTATATATAACATGTCACTGAAATCAGTRTGAATATGTTATTTGATACATTTATTCCTACTGTGAATTATTTATGCAGCAGTCCAGAAATGCCARTGTTTGAAGCAATCCACTTGTAAGCTAATTTCATAAGTATATTTGCATGCTATTCACCACTGGTCTTGCTGATTGCTAAGATGCTGTATCTGCCAGCTTGTGRTTACCTCTCTGAGATAAAACACACCAAACATTTCCCAAAACAAAAAAAAAAAAAATATGAACTCCAGGGTTCCAGCAAGTTTCCAGTGTTTCTCTGATCTACGAAGCACAGTAAGAGGTTTTGACACTGTGAGAGAAAATTTTTGAATTGAGTAATAACTGCAATTGCTAATGTTCATTAAACATGTTGAATGAGTGAGAAAAGATATTGCCAAAAGGTCTACAGTTGTCAAAACATTCCTAAATTCTGAATAATCACCAGAATAAATGTGTGTCCTTACATCATCACTATTTTCCCCACTCTTCCATGGATCATATTAATTTGCTTTAGAAATTTTATCAGYGGTGAACTGTACTGCTGCAGTCCTTAATACTAGGTTTTGATTGAATCTGGTTTAGTAAGAGATTTAATGAGCAGGATGGTTTTAAGGAAAAAAAAAATCTCTTAAGAACTAAATTCATATTAACAAAAACTTCTTAGGCAGTCAGGATTATGATTACCCAAATCTAAATTAAAACCTGGAGTCCCTTTTCATACCAGTACCAATGTTTTTAATTTATTTCTTAGGAAGGATTATGTCAGATATCAAATAAAATTAGATTAGACACACTTTTCCAGCACAGAGATATAAGATGATA
Source organism: Alauda arvensis (assembly GCA_902810485.1). Lineage (NCBI taxonomy): Eukaryota > Metazoa > Chordata > Aves > Passeriformes > Alaudidae > Alauda > Alauda arvensis. The sequence continues at coordinate 1,134,536 of CADDXX010000244.1, read as the reverse complement.
ATAACTTTGGTAAAAATTATCCTCAACACAAAAATCTTCTGGGACATATGAGCTCAAGAGTGGYGGGGGCTTGCCATGGCAGCTGGATTTATCCCACTGCCCAGTGAGGAAATGCAGGCAGGAGCACTGGGGCTTGCAACTCTCTTGCAGAGCTTTTTAAATGCTGTGTGCTTCCAAGGGGCTGTTTCARGGGATGTGGACGTGGAGGACACACAGGGAACTGAGCGCACATCATGAGAAACTCGAGATTGGCAGAGTAGATTCAGGTTTACCATGAAGAGCCCTGGAGGCCAAGTAAACKGGGAAAATGATGGTCATCAGGTACAAGAAAATACTCTGCTGAAGGGTCTGCATGCTTTCTCTTCAGAGACTCCTCTTAAAGGCCATTTTAATCAGTCATAAAGCAGTTCCTCTACAGATACTAAATAAAAAGTGCCAGAGCTGGGAAAAAAAAGAGTCACAGAATGTCTTTTTACTCTACTTCAGCAGATTTTCTTGTTTTGGTTTTAATTTTCAGGTGTGAGAATAAAGCCAATATGCTGACATTTTTATGGCACTGCTTTCCTATAATAAGTAAAAAGTCACATTAATACAATAATTTCATTTTCCAGTTCACTGGCCCATAAAGTGGCTTATTGCAATTGGGTATTTAATACAAATACAGAAAAGTATTTACTTTGATATATTTTAATTCTATCAAGAGTTGTGGTGACATTTTAACAATAAGAAGTAGCAAATGGATTGTTTAGACCATTCATTTCCCTTCCAGATTTGTGTTAAAATCCAGCTGAGGTGAGAACACATAATATTTAAAGTAGCTTTTATCTAGGATCTGAAACACAACAATGTACAGAAAGCTTTATTTGGAAAACCCTTGCTCCTTGGAAAGCCAAGGAGATACCATTGTTTCTGTATATACATGCTGAGTGGCCACACAGGGCTGGCTGGGGCCCTTCTGCTGTTCAGCCTGGGGAGCTGCTCTGTTCTSCCCACACACCTGCCCCGGGACCAGCACTAATGTGATTGTTGCACTCCCCCTGCTGTCCCCAGACATTCCAGCCCCTCCTGACCCATCCTCTCTCCCCCTCTCCTGCCCTAATCTTTCAGCAAAATAGGAGCAATTRCAGTAGTCAGAACTGGCAAAAAGGACAGGAGAGAATGGAATTTTTCTRGAACAAGTGGGTCAGAAATCCTGGACTCTCACGTGTTAAGAAGTGATACATGGAAACTCTTRTGCATTGCTGCACATGTGGTCCCTTTCCTTCTCCTCTACTCTTCAGGTATTTAGCTCTCCTTCAACCCAAATGTTTCTCTTAAATTTTGTGTAAGTAACACTTTTCACAGCTAAGTATGAAATGCAAATGTTTCCAAACTTCCATTGCCATGACAGCTTTTGAAACTGTCAAGCCCCAAGACAAGTCATTTGGTAATTTTTGCTTTTCCCCTTCTCAGAGGCTCATACAATTTTCTGGCTATGAGTGGCCATTACACCGGGACAATGAGAAGTATTCCCACCTTAAGTGTCTTTGGAAGCCAGTCCTATTTTTGGAATCTGGGTATAGAGARGGTGGTGAGAGGCTACGGGTTTGAACTGCGTAAGAACCTGAGGAAGCAGAACACTCTTCTGTAATGCTGAACAAWGACCATAATGAAGTAGTGGGTGCTTTATGGAAGGGATCACACTGCTGTTTGTGAGGGGCTYGTGTTACTGGGGAAGRGCACAGTACGTAGTAAACATCCAGMAGAATGATTTCCTCCAGGGAAACTTARGTTGAAGAATGTCTTGATCCCTCCTCAGGATGTGACAGATGGGACAAAAACCTGTGCAGACCAATAATGCTATGTGTGCTCAGACATGTAAATCTCAAGTTAGAAATTAACAACTTCAAAAGATGGATGTTCTTGAGAGATGTACCTTGTGCAAAAGCTAGAGTGAAACAAAGATCCAGAACTTCTATGCCCCATATCTGATGGGGCTCCTATTTTGGCTCTGAAGAAAACATTTTTTATAATCTCATTTTAAATATTTTTTTTCCAAGACTTTCTGCTTCTGGTGTTATGAAGCAATTAATCTAGCTTTACATAAGCTAGCATATCCTGTTTTGTATAATTTATTCAACATTTGTCATATAAGCCAGGCCACAGGAATGGCAAAGTCTTATCTTATATTTTAGGAATTTATTTAACCTGCTAATAGTTTAGATCCATCAGTTTACTTTGGATTCATGTTTGCTTTGCAATAGGTAAGTTGTCAGTCCAAAAAGGCATCAGATCACATGACTGAGGCATGAATGATCATTTTGCCTGGGGTAATAGGCTTCTCTTGGTGAAAGAAACTGAGAATTATTATTAGTTCACATGGCAGAAAAYTTCAAATGAGAGAAAATAAAAATACCTTCAAAGAAGACTATGACTATGCTATGTTCTTTAGTGCAAAATCTGAAATCTGACTTGTCGGAACACGTCTCAGCACAATAAGTACTATGGGTATTTTTCAACCAGATAAAGCTAAAGTAACTTTTTTCCAAAGATARAAAACTTTTAATCATGGCTCTAATACTCCACTCAGCCAGGCAGAACAGCAGTAGCATATGAAACTTCTATGGTACTCTGTAGGAAGGAGAAGAGAAAGACACATGTATAATTTTCACCAAACCATGTAATATTGCTTCTTTATTTGCCTACTTGCTTTTATCCTTTTTATCTTTCAAGACTGTATCAAGCATGACCCACAGAGAAAGAAAATCACACATGTAGTGCCTTAGTCACACCTTTTCAGTCAGGAGATGTCCTTGCCTCCTCTTCCTGGTATCACACCTGGTCCTTTGTCATGCGCAGTCAACCCTCATTACTCCTGTTGGCAAACTTTGATAAGGAGGATGCCCTGCCTCTACCAAATAGAAATTAAACAGGGTCTTAAAATAGCCTCCAGAACCATTCAGCTTGTAAAAGAATGATCCTTTCCTTAAATCAGGCATACTTATTTATTTCCCCTGAACTTCCCCACAACAATAAGTAAATGAAAAGCTGTGATGTTTCACTTTGGACACAAAAATGAACAAGCAAACAAGAAAAAAGGTTATTTCCCTTTTTTTGTCTTGTCCATTTGGTTCTCACTTGTTCTTTTACTTTTTTTTTCTTTTTTTTTTTCCTTGTTGGTAAGTTTTTATTTTATTATCCTTTTCATCTGATTGTGGCATAATTAGATGGCTGTTCTTCATTTGAAAGGACTAGGGTTTTCTGTGTTTTCTCCTTGAATCTGATTGTAATTAGTAAATTTATCCTTTTTTGTACCATCTTTCATCTCTCTAAATCTATTTATGCCATGAAATAATAGAGTTTAATCCTCAAAATAAACAATGATTCTCCTGAAAAAATCCCAACTGAACCAAAAGAASGAAAAAGGGGGGAAAATGTAGTGCAAAAATCTGCAAGAATATTAAAAAGATACTTAGAGGGCTCTTTGTTTTTCTTAATTGCTTATTGATGCATTGATGGGGTGCCTTTATTTCTTTATTTTCAGTCCTGTCATCTGTTCTATTCTCACTAAGCAGGTAACTTTTTATCACATCCAGTGTATTCAAAAGTAACAGCACCTTGCCTGTCCTTTCTCAGGAGGAGATACACTCAGCTGTCAATGAGAGCACTCACAACACAACTTGCACAACTGGCTTTGCCRGTATTTCACTTGGTGAAATACTCCAGTCATGCAACACACAGGAAACTATTGATATTTAAATTGGTCATTAGGTAGAGTTTGTCCCATGGTGTCTGTCTCCCAGCTAGATCATATTGTCCAGACATATGAAAAAAAACCCAAACCAAAGGAATGGCAGTCCTGTTGTGGTGGTTCATTAATTTCACATTCACTAATTTTGTTTCTTGGCCAATGCACTAATTAATGTGATGATTTTAGTGTTTTTCTGCTGTGAGATAGGATTAAGAGAAAGCAAAGCAGGCTCAAACTTAAACGATATGAAGATAGTTTTATTCACACACACTAAAAGGAAAAAAACCAAAAAATCAAAATGAAACTTTCAAAACACTTCCCCCTCTCCCACCAGCTTCTTTTATTTCTCACAGGCATTGCATAAGGCAAGAAGAACTCAGAACTCAAGGTTTGTGCTTCTTATAAAATAATATTTCATCAATCTCTTTAGAGAAGTCTCTTTTGGTTATGGTATCTTTCCACAAGAAAGAGCTACTTGTGGCTCTTAGCTCTCACAGAAACAGTTGCCCATGAACCTGTCTCTGTGGTTCTCCYATATCACACAGCTTTTCYCATCAGCTGCRCTTGGGTCATGGACTCTGTGCATTCTGGGATGTCATTTTAAAATGAACCATTCAGGTGCAGAGGATGTTCTTCATCCCATTCAAGGGCAGAAATATCTCTCACCTCTTCACYGGCRCAGWGGCTTTTTTCTTCAGMACATCTCAACCTCTCTTYRAAGCACTGGTGCAGCAARCATCTTGCTCAAATACCTCRGSGGACCACAAGGTCCCTGCTTCACTTAGTCTGTTACAAACACCTTTGCTCAAAACCACCAATCTGAACAATCATTTCCCCAGTTCACATTTTCCATGGTTTAAAGATATATTCTAGCATATTATAGTCTGTTACCACAATTCACAAAAGATTTTCAGCTTAAAGCGTCTTCTCATCTCTTMTTCTTTAAGGTACAATGTCTCTTTCACAGACCTCAGTAYCTTCATGCGGCTTAAATAAAAATGTCTCTGCTATGAATTCCTTTTCTTTCTAGAGAGGATTAATATTCTGCCAGTTTCATTTTGGCAAAGGAAGAGTTAAAATTCAGCTCAAGTTTGCAGATAATCATGTGATCGCAGCCAAGCAGCAGCAGCTCTCAAAGATTCCAAGACCACATGGGGGAGTTGGGGGAAGAAGCAGGAACGGCGGTCGGGGTCTCAGTAGCTGCGCTGGGAGATGCAGCTTTCACCCCCCTCTACCCCTCAGTCTCATTTAGGGTGGCTCAACCCAGGCTCGGGGCTGCTACAGGTGGAGGGTGGGGAGGGGGGGTTGGAAATTGGCTGTGGCTTCCCCTTCCCTGCCAGCAGCCGCTGGAACTCAGTCAGAGCTGGGATGGGGCGTATCYTCCTCCCCACTCCCTGCCCAGGAGTCACTGAGCCTGGTGRGCATCCTGAGAAAAGCTTAGGCAGGGCCCAGCAAGCCCCTGGAGCCGGACAGTCTTCTTACCTCTTCGGAGGCAAGGAGGGGAAAAGAAAAAAGCCAGTTCCCAGAATGATTCACTTCCTATGGGTYATTCAAAAAGCTGAACTCACTTTCTCACTGGCTGAACCAAGTGTCAATAGTAGGTCTTGGCAGGGAACTATTTATTTCTGTGGAATAGCTCTCTTTTTTAGTTGCTGCTGAATGTTGTACTGGAAAGACATGTGTTTCTCCTAATACAATTGAGACATCTAGACAGATGGCYATCCCTTGCTCAACCATGCAGCCATGTTCTTGGTCATATTTATCCAAAATTTCACATATTTATAGAGGCTATGTGGATGACATTGTACTAGAGATTATGGGAATCTCCAGTTTAAGCTAAGAACCTAGGATTAGCAGCCTGGAAGGATCTGRTTTTAAAAAGGTTGGTGCCTTCAGAAGTTCTGAAATGAGTGCTTGAAGTCAGCTATAAAAAATTCATGAGAAAAAAAGTCCTCTGAAAATCTGAAAAACATCAGTCTGTGATTACAGACCATATTCCAGAATTTCAAAAATGAAAAGGAAGATCAGGTGTTCTGGGAACTACTCTTCCATGTTTCAATGCTGCATTTTCATTATCCTGAAGTACAGACAAGCAAGACAAGCATGTCTRGCCTAATGTGGTTTTGGAAGAGTGAAAAGTCCCAGTGGAGCAGCAGTTCAGTGCGTATACTGTTGCTAGCTTCTCAAATTCCTGGATTATGCTACTTCTAGTTGTTACACATATATGGATCAGAGATCAGAGCTTAACCATTGTGAAAAGCTATTTTACATCCATATAAAAGACCTTATTTCACAAATGAACAAGCCAAAGGTTTAGCTTATTTGAATATCTGAATGTGATCCAAAACAGATTTAATTGAATATTCATTTCATGCAGCTTTAGCCAACTAAGTTGCTTAAATGAATTGATCCCATGAATAACACTCTTTGTATACRGATACTTTATGACTGCACTGACAGAAGCCTTCACCAGTGTCCTGCTTAAAGTGGCAACAAAGTGATGAAAGACTAATTTGTGCCCTAACATGCAACAATTTTTCAATACAGTATGAGAGCTGTGGAAGTAATACGTGAAACTTATCCTTTACAAGCTGTCAACTGGTCTTCTGGTGTCTACTGAGGCACCAAGCTGCTGCCATGCCCATATTGATCATACACATGCCATATAGATTTACTTTACTCCAGGTGCACTCCACGTTTCTCAGTGGGAATGACAGTTTGTCATTCCCTTACTGTCCGCATACTTCGGAGCTGAAGGGGTATATGCAAAGGAATGCATCAAAATGCATTTCTGAAATTTTCTGCTATSATGACTTTTGAGCATCTTCTTCTGTTTCTTTGGGTTAATTACTCTTCTCAGATGAAGATGAGACTTAATAAAGACCTTAATCTTCCTCAGACTTTGGAGAGATAAGAAAGGGGATGTACTTCATAGTAGTGCTGTTCTTCATATCATGTGATTCTCACCTTTTTGTGCTTGCTACAAAATATACAGTGCATGAGAGACAGTGTACATTCAAAAGAGTTGCAATACCCAAATGCTTGTCATAAACCTACTAGTTGGTTGACCTTGGCCAGCTGCCAGACACTGACCTAACTGCTATGTCACTGCTTCTCCTCCAGCAAGGCAGAGGAAGAAAACAAGATGAAAAAGCTCATGAGGCAAGGTAAATRCAACAAGATTACTTGCCAATTACCACCACAGGAAAAAGAAATTCAACCTGTGGAAAATTAATTTAATTTATTGCTAATTAAAATAGTTTTGGATAGTGAGAAACTAAGGGAAATTAAAAAACCTCTCCACACATACTTCCCCTGTCTTTTCTTCCCCAGGCTCAGCTTCACTCTCTCACTCACAGCTCCTCTTCCTCTCTCACTCACAGCTCCTCTTCCAACCCTGGGGGGCCAGGAATATTGGGAATGGAGTTTTGGGATCAGTATGTAATTGTCTTCTCTGCAGCTACTTCCTTCTCACACATTTCCCCTGCTCCAACATGGGTTCTCCACAGGGTGCATTTCTTTCTGGAAATATATACCTGCTCCAGTGTGGAGTTCTCCATGGGCTACATGGTACATATTTGSTCCAGAATGGAGCAGTGCTGCAGTGGAATCTCTGCTTCAGGACCTGGAGAGAAGGACCTCTTCCTYTTGCCCCTTCTTCACTGACCTTGTTGTTTACAGGGTTGATGTCACATGTTTATTTTTTTTCTTCCCTTTCACTTTGATGGCTGACATTTTGTGCTTTCTTAAACACATTTTCACAAAAGTGCTGCTTCCCCATGCTGTGAGGCTGATGGCCTCAGTGGTGTCTTGCATGGGTTCACTTTGGAGCTGGCTGGAACAGTTGKGTCTGCCACGGGGCAGTCCCTGTCCTCCTGTCAAAAAGACCATCCCTGCAGTGCCTCGCTACCAGCACCTGGACACAGACCCCCACATCATCCTGACTGACTTTCTGTCTGTTGCATGCTGTCCTACTTTCAGCAGATGTAACAGCAGTCTCTTTCCGGGAGGATGTTGGTATACTCCAGGAGACTGTGTCTTTCTAAAACACAGGAACATGTTTGTCAGTACTCAGAAATGCTAGCTGTAAAAATATTTTTAATATGGTTGTTTTAAGAATCAATAGGTGAATGGGAAGGGAAATAGACATATGAATAGAACATGAACCCTGGAGAAATGTGACTAAAGGAGTTCATACATTTCATATCTGTARAAAGAACCAGCAGAGTGAGCAAAACCTTTTGTTGTCTGATAGAATTTCAGAATTGTAAGCAACTCCTGTGTATCTTTTTTTGTTTGTTTGTTTCTCCTGTTAAGTTTTATGCATTTACTATAATATAAAACTCCAGATTTAAATATAGGTATTTTCAGTTTCTCTTTTAACCTCTTTTCTTTTTAGTTCCTTGCTAACAACTCTGCTCCTCTGTAAATTCATGCTGACTACTCCCATCCACTTTCTTATCCTTCATGTGTCAAGAAAAGATTCTCAGGACTATTAGTCCCTTCACTTTCTCAGGAGTTGGTGTGAAGTTGGACAGTTTGTTGGTCTYTTTTACATCCTGCTGGCATGACTTGGTCTGCTGGATTCCCACAGTGTGGGGAAGAAAAAAAGCCCGTCCTATTGTACACTCCACTGGTGAAAGAAATAGAAAATTTTAGTTCATCTAACTGGTGCATGAAGTGGATCCATTTCTACAGATCAGTACAGTTTAGGGAAAGGACACTCTGAAAGAGATTAATCATGATGATCCTTCTTTTTCCATGAAGAAACATTAGAAACTAGGGTGGAGAGTTTTTTTGCTAGCTACCTGTTTCATACSACACGTTCCCTGTTGCAGCCTACTGTGTCCAAGCTGGAGGTTACCACTCCGCTCCTGTAACTTGACAATTCCTAGCTCTGTGGGATACAAGTCCATGCMTAACCTTTGGCAAAGGTAAAGACTTTCTAACAAAGGTATGTCATGCAACAAGTCTCTTCCCTCCCTAGAAACAGCCTGCTTTTGTGTGATCTTTAATTCCTTCCCCTGAAATTACTAGAGACAGACATTTATTTTTCTCCTTTGAAAAAAAAAAAAGAAATAAAGACAAAGACTGAAAAGAAACTTAATCAATGTATACATTTGGTGCACTAAATTAAGACCATGCTAGAAATGCTGCACCCTACAAAATGAGGAAAACACCAGATCCACATTGCTCTAGGAACTTGTTTGTCAGAAGCATTCAACAGTGAAAGAAAACAGTGCAGATGTTTTAATTAAGTAGCATAAAACTTCAGCTTGCATTAGTCCTGATTTTAGCCTCTGGACATGGCTTTAAATCAGGCAAATACAAAAACCTATGAGCCTTTAACTAAGGCAAAAAATACACCTCCAAGGAAATTGCTCCAAATGTTCCCTCTCATCTGCACAGGCCCAAAGCCAGGCAACGGCCAAAGAGCCACTGAACTTCCAAAACACCAATTCTTATGGAAACCAAATTGCTAATGAGAATGCCAACAGAAGCACAAAAGGGAGTGCAAAGGCTGAAGTACACTMCACTTCTTCATGCTCATGAGACAAGAAACAATTTTTTTCAATCCTAAAGCTCTCTCCCCTTAGAAGAAATATTGGAGGACTGTAAAAAGTAAAATGGAAACCTCTGGGCAGATGAGTAACTGAAAATAAGGAAAATTATTTCAGTTGTTTTCTTTAAAATACTGATCATTTGTGCAAGGCATGTATATAAAAATGTTAATACTGGACTAATTTTCAGAGGTAAGAGTAAGGAGTGTATATAATCTCCTTTATTTTATCTAGTTCCACTAACCTCACTTCACAATTGAATCATTATGGAAAATATAAATGCTTTCTGAGAAGAAGAATTTAGTCAAGGATTTGGCAAGATAAATTTTCCTTTTTCAAACACAGTGCCTCTCAGAAATAGGTGTTCTAGTTAAAAATGATGCTGCTAAAATGTCCTATTTAAACAAATCAACCACCCAAAAAGAAAAACATGAAGGACACAAATCTGAAAAGCTRAAATAAAACAGAACATCTTTGAGTACAAATTTTAAGAATGACAGCACTGTGTTCATRTATATACAATAAATACATATTTGTGGAGGTATACATGCATGTGTATATGACTGAAGGTAGTCAAAACTCATTTCTTGAGAAACAGAAATGTGTGTTCAATAAAAAATTCTTCCATTTTCCTTCTTATGTTTTAACGTTCAAAAATTGAAAATGATATTGAGTGAGTTAAGAAACTTGACCTTAGAGATCTTCAGGTTAATCTCTAAATTGAGGATTTTATGTGCCATATAGAAATGTTACTGTTGAAAGAAACCCATGGACATCACCTGGTTGAAGCCCAGGACTCTGGGCTCACTGTTCACATAGGATTACCATTAACAGGTTGCCCAGAGAGGTGGTARAACTGCCGTCCTTGGAGATACTATATACTGGATATAGTCCCGTGCTTAGTCAATCCTACCATCAAAAAGTATTAGCTGACATTCAGMCAGAACTACCTGTTTCATTTTCCCTCTTTGCCATTTGGTCCTGTGCCTGGGAACCACTGAGAAGAGCGTGACTCCATCACCTTTGCCACTCTGCCTTCAGAAATGTATATCCAGTAGTCAAATCCCCTTGACAGCCCCGGTTCTCTCAGCTTTTCCTCGCAGAAGAGATGCTCCTGTGCATCATCATCTGTGTGGTCCCTTGCTGGGCTCTCAGTGTGTCCATGTGTCACCTGTCCAGGGGAGCCCAGGAAGGGACAGAGCACTCCAGAGGGTAAGGATCCTCTCCCTTGATTTGATGGCAAGCCTTTGCCTAATGCTTCTAACAATTCTCAGGATTAGCATTTCTTGTGACAAGGGCCCATTTCTGGCTCCTGTTCAGCTTGGTGTCCACCAGGAACCCCAAGTAGATTTATGTAAATCTACTTTCCAAATGAATGGCTGAGGGCATTCCTTAGCAGTTCCCCTTGTTGAACTTCATGYGGGTCCTCTTATCCCACTTCTCTGGAATGTTGAGGTTCTGATGAGTGTCCCAGTTGTCTGGTCACTACTCCCAGCTGGTGWCATCAGCAAGCTTGCAGGAGGTATATCCTGCCTCATGAGCTAGATCATTAACAAGGTATCAAACAGGGTTTGACACAGTACTGACTGAGGTATATAATTAGCTACAGGCCTCCAACTGAATTTGAGYAGTCCTACTGGAATCAAATAATTTTAATAGGATGTAGCTTCTAATCACCTCTGGACTAAATATCACCTGGAAAGAGCAATACTCAGTTTCTTGGGTGCCCTGAAACTTGCTGCAATCCTTAGCCATGAGTCCAGTACCTMTGACTCCCCTGAAATGTATCAGTTTAAAGCTAAACCATGTCTACAAGAAGGCTACAAACTCAACTGAGTTGCTTTGCTGATACCCTGAATGGACAGATGCTCGTGCAGGAATTGCATAAGCTTTGAGAGGAAATTTCCCAAATTCCTCTCAAAACATGAGGTAAGTTTTCCTCTATTTTCGGCTTACATTTCTGTCATTGCTAAGAAACAGCCTGTTGATTAGTATTGCCCACACTTGGGCAAAGAGAATGGTGGAAAAATRAGTTGCAGCTATCCCAGAATTCTCAGGATTCTAGAAGTTTGCCACTGCAGATCTGTGCTACTTGTCAAATCTGCACTCCACCTCCCACTGCATATTGTAACTGAAGCTTTAAAACTAGCTCTGAACTTACCTACAATATTGGACTGAACTGGAAAAAAGAGCGTGGGAATASTCACTTTGAGAATTACTCTGTAGGATTCCCAGTTTGAGTTTGAGCTGCTTTGTTGCATTAGATGTTAAATACATTAGCATCCAAAATAGCTGGCAATTGAGGATACTCAAAGAAATTTAAATGTTGACTTAAAATATCAAGTAGACAAATTGATAAGTGCATACRCAGGCCAATATTGGGAGTTTACAGTCACAACACAAAAATAATAGCTAAGCCTATCATAAGGCTGTTAGAGAAAGAGCCATTATGGATTGTGAGGTGCAAATATATAACATGGAAGAGGCTGAGAAATATATATATATATAATGAGTGAAACCTTGTGTTTATGAGAGTTTTCATAGAGAATAGATGCACCACATGGTTCCGTCAGGTCAGGTTTTTGGTTCAGATGTAATYTCTTCAAGTTTTCCTGACTCAGGGAACCTATAAGTGATTCAACAACCATTGTGTTTCAGCGACCATTGTAATTCAGCAACCATTCTGTTCTTAGAGAACAGAACACGCTCAGCTTTTGCTTCATATGAAATGTTCTGACATCTGTTCTTTTTACATCTTTTGCTCRTCTAGAAGGTATTGCTTTCCTCTTAGAAAAAGTTATTTGTTTTGCTGTATATTCATGCATGTCAATGGAAAAAGCTTTCATCACCTTTTTGAAACCACTGCATTCTATTTCCATAAAGCCAACAAGTTATCTGGTTCAAAGCTTTTTCCCCAGCTTCCTTTTCTGCCAGATACTGAGAACCACTAATTAACAAACACAAAGAGGAAAAAAATTCACTKTCTCTTTTTCCTTTGTTTCTCCTTAGTCTGTTTAGTGTGGTGATACTAAGATTGTCTTTTTTTACTTATCTTTCTTGTCTCTTCCCTTTGATAAAATAACTTGCTTCAATAATATTAGTATCCTATTACATTGATGAAGGAGGGAGGGAAGAACTTTGTGAATTTGGTGTTGACATTAAATTTCATTGCCTCTCCATTTTTCAAGGATTTGTTGATTCTGAATTTATGTTATTTGATTCTGTAGCATCCCATGAAATAATAATTTTGTTGTATTTTATAGTGATTGATGCGGGTGTGGGCTTATTGGCAAGTAAAATCTTTGCCCAAAGGAAATTTCTGTCAAAATAGCCAAAGCACATTGATATTAATCTCCCTCTTATAGCTATTAAAAGGAGGGCAAGGTCGAAATATAAATCATACTAGAGTGATGCCAGCAACTTCCTAAAGTGGATGTCATCAACRGAATTTATTACATACATCTCTCTCTCTCTTCTTTTGGAAAGAAAAAGCAAAACAAAACAAAACAAAACAACCAAAAACCCAAGAGTGCAATTAACTGTATGTTGCTTCTGTGAGCAAATTCACTTGCAAGTCACTAACTTGCAACATGACTAAGCTTTTAACATTCCATTTGATGAAACACTTCCAAAAGCCCGAAATAAAAAAGCCTAACTTTTTTCCTGCAGTATCTTGTGTAGAACAGACCATGCATATATATGAGAACACAACTTTCAGCAGGTAATTAGCCTTTTCAGCCCTTTCAAAATTTACTCCTAGCAATTATGAAATTAACACAATCACACAAAGTGTTATTTACTTGTTTAAAATAACAATTTTGTAATCAGGAGTATGTCCAGCTGGGTCCTCAGAAGACATTGTCAAGAAATAGTAATGTAACAAAACACTTCTAAAGAATAAATTAACAGAATTTCTACATCCACTCTATCGCCATTAATTTTCAGTTAATTTTAAGAGATGAAAAAATCTCTCTAATCTCAGTGCACAGAGCCCCAATATTCATTTGCCAATRCCTCTAAAGAGCATGTGTTAGATGAGTCAGACAAAAAAAATCTACATAAACTTTTTTCACACATCCTTAAATAATTACCAAACATCAGATATTTATTTAATTAAATAATTACCAAACATCTTGCTTTTGGTATATTACTTATTTGATATTACTTAGCTAAAATCCCATTACTCAGGAGTTCAAATCAGGAAATGAAAATATTTTCTTGAAAAGGAATTTTGTTTTCTTCTAGATGGTTAATTTATACCTATTTAAGAAATAAATATTCATAATTTTAAACTTACTTTTAAAAKGCTTAAAATGCTTTATCTTAAATGTATTTGTACATGCATTTGATATAAAAAGTAGCATGCTGGAAGGATAGGAGCTCTTTCACTTCTTTGAAGAGTCTTTCAACCTTGGATTAATTCTTTAATTAGCCTGACAGATCAGTGCTGGTGATGCACTCATGAGTACCATGCGTAACAGCAATGCTTTGACTGAAGTTCCAAAGTCCTAATCTGAGGTTTATTTGCAGACTTGTACTTTTTCTATAGTACAAAAATTGACCTTCAGTTTGTTAAAGTTCATAGTGTTAATATCTCTTTTGCAGTGTTTATYCCTCACATCTTACTATCTAGTTTTTAGACAGTAGCATACTGTTTCCCATTTTGTAACCCCTGCACTTGACCATTGTTTTCTTTGTTTCTTCTTCACAGAGTCTGCAGAAAATATTTCTCTGCAATTGTGTCCCCAAGAAGATCATCTGAAATTTCTGGTCAATGTGTGCCTTGGAAATTACAAAAACTATGGCCAAATGCTGTGGGTTAATCCTAGGCAGCAGTTAAGCTCCACACAGCCATTTGCTCACTTCATCCCTCAGTGGGATGGGGAGAGAATCAGATGGGCAAAATTAAAAATGGGTTGAGATAAAGACAGTTTCATGTGCAAACTAGACGGAGCATTCTTAACATCTTTGCATGTGAAAGCAAGGAAATTAATTCACTGCTTCCCATCTGCAGGCAGGTACTTACCCCAAGGCATTAAATGCAATGGCTACTTGGAAAGACAAATGCCTAACTATGAACATCTACCTTTCTTCATGCTTTTTTTTAAATTGATGAACACAACATTATTTGGTATAGGATTTCCCTTTGGTCATCTGTCCCAGCAGTGTTCTCTACCAGCTTCTGGTGTACTCCCCAGACTAACAACTGGTGGAGGAATGATCTCAACACCCTGAACATTGTTTTGCTGTAAGTAAAACATTGCTGTGTTATCAACACTGTTTCGGTCACAAATCTAAAACAAAGACTTATAAGAGCTGCTATAAAGAAAACAAACTCAATACCAGATGAAACAAAAAAACCCCAACTTCGGAAAAAAACCCTCAACTTCTGATTTTGAATAAATATTGCCTTTTATAAAAAAGCTCTACAACCATCAAACCACAATGAACCAAATTCAAAACATCCACTTGGAATATTGTTTCCCATACCTATATTAGATTTAAATAGAAGTCCACATTTTAGCTCTTCTTTATCTAAGAGAGAGATGTACTTCAGCATGCTGATATGCTGCTCARATGCCTACCTACTACATAAGACTTATTCTGCAGGCATATCCTACAATGAGGCTGAATGTATTTATCCCTCAAACCTGAGTATGCAGGTTTGGGTCTCAATCTGTCAGGTTTCTCAGTCTTCTAGTTTTCTGCAAGGTGCTGTAAAATTGGGTAGGAGTTATCTAAACCTGTGAGGGACTAAGCTCCAAAGGAAACAATCAAAGAATAAGTATAAATAAGCATTTGATGAAAATGGAATAAAAAACTTTTACAGACAAAATGGAATGAAAGGAATTAAAACAGGAGGTGTGAATGTGTGAAATGCTCAGAAAACAATCTTTGGAAGCGTGACTAGTGAGAGGATGTTGCATTGATAAAAAATTTCTGTGTATGAAACAGAAGCACCTAATTTTGTTGCTGCCAGAGAAAGACGACTTTTGCCACATCTGCATTCAGTGATGTGGCAAGTATCAGTCACTATTTCTGGTAGCTTAGGTGTGCCTAATTKGAAGTATCACAATGCTTGAACTATATTCCTTGCAGTGGTGGTGCAAACTGGTTGACCRGAGTTWGTGTCAGTGATGATGCTGATGTGGCTTGTGAACTTGAAAATCCTACCCAGAGCTTCTAGATGATGTTTTGTTTTCTTTTACTGGGTGTATAAGAACTTGCTGTGTGTTTGTAAACTGCCTGCTGCAGCAGAATGCTGGGCTCATACAACTCCTTTAGATTTAAGAGCAAACTGGATTTTTGAAGACCAGAAGTATAGAARCTCTGATGTGTTTCCAAATAATTTCTTCCAATGAAGAAAATCTTAYATTCTGTTCCCTTATTTTTATGTTTGAGAGAAGGAAAGGCATTTCTAGGCAGTTTTGACTTTAAAGATTTACATTCTATATCCAATAAGGCTGTTTAATATACAATAAAGTACTTTTATTGGCAAAGAAAGGTTGTTTCCTTCTTCCAACTACAATAATTAAGACTTCTGCTGACTGAAGCAAACTGAATACATTTTGGGTTCAAAAGCATCCCATTTATAGTCTAGATGCAAAATGATCTCTATGYACTACAATGTCTCATTTTCAGGTTATCATTCTGCTTTCCTCTGAAAGCTAGTCAGCAGATGTTTCCTTCCATCTTGACTCATTGTATTAGWGATAGAAAAACATTTTGCATCCTACCCCTCATAAGCAGATTTGGAGGACAGAACCAACTTGTTGAAAATGGGGACAGTGTAAAGAGAAAATTCTTCTGAATATTAGTATAGCTATGATATTCAAATCCTTTAGGTTTTGAATCAAGCATCTTTCCAAACAGGTGCAGTAGCACTGCATTAATAGTCCCTCCTTAAGAAAAAAGAAAAAAACCAAATAAAAACATAGTTAAAAGTAAACAAACCAAAATTAAATTAAAAAAAAAATTGCCACAGGTCTTTGCATGAAAATTTGCTACAGCCTCACACCCCATCAGTGCTTTTTCCCCCAGGCAAAATGAAAGAATTACAAAAATAGCAGTTTTTCAAACTTCAGAAACTGCTTTAAAGATATACTTTCACAGTGAAAGTAGTATTGATATCAACTGGTATCTTCAGTGGACATTTTTGTCAATTTGATCCAGTGAAGTTTCATTATCTAAAACTTTCACATTTCAGGGTTTCAAAATGCAAAGCTATTTCATAGAATTCAGCAATGCTATGGGCAAGACACCTTTTTTTTTTCATGTTAAGTGTTGTGGAAGAGGAAGTGATTTATCACTGCTATGTTGGCTTACACATCAGCAAATTTGCTGGCTAGCCTCCTCAAAATTCCAAAGTCTSTGAAAAATAATTTAACTTCATTCTGCTTATAAAACTGGTTAAGAGGGGGAAGGGGCTTGTTTGCTTCTGAAGTAAAAAAGACACAGCAACTTCTAGAAAGATTTTTTCCTGTTCCTTTTTTGACCAGTGATGGCCACAATACTCTTCAGGGATTACTAGGTACTGATCCAGTTGTTAGTGAACTCTTCAGGGCACTGCTTAATGAACCATTTATTTTCATAAATTCCTTATCAGTCCTTTTTCARTACTTTGTTTATCACATTACCAATAGCTCACTTCTGTCCCACTTCTGTCTGCACAGACTGGGAGAAGCAGGCAAGGGGTAGATTAATGGATGGAAATTCCTTATTACCCTAGAATCAAGACTGACCCATTTGGAGAGATACTAGCATGAATGAACACCAAAGATTATGGGAATTAGGGAATTTGGTCCAAGTGCTTGCATAATACTGAAAATATGCAAATTTTATTTTGTTTGAAAGCCTGTTGAGCTATTGCTTTGCTTTGAGATGGGCTAATTTCACATCTCAACAGCATTTCTGAACAGCATTTCTSATCTCAAAGTGACATCTTTTTTTCTGTGTTAATCATGAACATAGAACTACTTTTGTTAAAACCCCATTAACTTAGAAGTTATTAAGCCATACACAGCCAAATATTTTTGTCAATACTCATTTTCACACTTTATTATGGTCCATGCTAGACGCACAGAACAGGAAAATCCAAAGAAGTCAATGCTGACATTAAAGGGTACCATCTAAAGCCACTCAGATAGTTAAAGAAACCCTTACATAACACAGCTCTAAACCACCTTGCACAGACTACGCAAAAAAGGTTCAAGTCAAAGGCAGCCTGCAATGCAGTAATTGTAAAATCCACAGAAGTCAGTGGAAAAACATTAATAGGCCTCTGTAAGAATACCAAGGCTTCACATTTACACTATTATCACCATCTTAAAGTGGAAAATTAGGCCAAGAACAATACACGTTCTTAGAAATCACCCTAATGTTAATGTCTTGCACATCCTTCCAGCACAGAGAATGCTTTATTAACATGTACTTAATACTAATTGCTAATAKACTCTATTCCCTTACAAAGTAATCTTGGAGACAGAACCTGCCTTCTTTCAAAACAAGCAGACAGAGCAAGACTTGTTTTATTTTGTGTAGATTGTCATGCCATGTCCSTTGTAGCTYGCCTCAATGCACCTGGCGTGTTTATTCATCTACAACTTYTCCAATGTGTTTAAAAATTCTACCACAGTATTTGGATAGTAGCCTCACAGACTTATATTTGCACTCACTGCATACACAGTGCATAACAAAAATCAGTCAAAAGTCATGACAGCTTGCCACAATTTCAGTAACTGAATTCTGAAAAGTGACTTTGGATTCACCCCAGAAGCTGCCGCATCTGCAGGAATTAAAAATTCACAATTCACCTCAAATGTGTGGATATTTTRCCCTCTTTGAGTTGCATCTATGAATGGAGAGAAATCTATTTTCTCAGTGTAGTGATACATTTCTAAAGCATAAAGAGGAACTCCAGAGGCATGTAAAATGTGATAATTTCAATTAAGCTCATGAAGCTATGAGAATTTATGCCAAAGGGTTTGCATATGCTSGCTCAAAGCTTGCTGCTGAAGATGATATATATTTGCTAACCTAAGAATGCATTTTCCACTGTCCAGCAGCTAGTTAGGAAGATTAATGACTGCTTTGTAGTTCCAATTAAACTCCTTTATCACCAAGAGGGACCAAACAAGTTTTGATTTCAAAAGTACTGCTTAAGAAAGAAGACCAGGGCTGCATAACACTGACATTTTATTAGAATTCATCTGTAACAAATGGAACTTGTGTCAGCAAAGAACTGATTTTCATACAGACTTTCTTTTGCCACCAATGTAACGAAGTAAGAAAATAAAAAGCACGCCTTTCATTCTGTAAAACATTTACGCGTACTACTAATTAGAGGTAATTGTATCTTTTTTAACAAGCCATTTTACAAGGTAATTTTTTTTAAGTTTTTCAGTCTATGCATCCAAAACAAGAGCAAAGAACACAAGTTTTTATTATCTTTGTAAAGACACTCCAAGCTTGAATGGCAAAGCCACATAACGGATGGTTATAATGAGACCTGCAGCCTTCTGATATCTGTGGAGTATCAGGGCACCAAGGGAAAAAAGAAAAAAAAAAAAAAAAAAAAAAAAAAAAAAAAAAAAAAAAAAAAAAAAAAAAAGAAAAGAAAAAGAAACAAAAAGAAAAATGGGAGAGAATAAAAGGGAAAAAAAAGCAGTTGCTTTTTTTTTCCTTTTTATATGTTCTGTGTCTTTTAAATACATACAAGTGGATTTTGTAAGCAATTTCTTACAGATGGGTTCAAGTTATTATTGGGTGTAGAATCAATAGGGCAGTGCATAGTACAAAGGTATATATAGAAAGTGCAAATCTCCTTAGAGGGTCACTCCTTCCCCCAGCCATCTTCTCTGCTATCTAACCACTCAAATAACTGTTTAAAAAAGAGCTAAATTAAGCTTCTGTATAAATCATTTTTATACATTTTGTGGGTTTTTTCCCCATTGCAACTAATTACAAAATTAGACATAACTACAACATACAAACGTAAATAATAGCACCGTACTGGTTATGCTGATGAAACCAATTTGAAGCTYGAAAATGTATGATGTATGTAGACAAAGATGCTCACAATTTAAATTAACTGTGTAATGCATATATTAGRATACAGAAAGTGGAATGCACATCAATGATGCTAAGAGCTTTCATAAGAAACATAAAACCTGAAAGGAGTATTTAGTTGTACAACAGTTTTTCTCACAAATTGGCTCTGCTTTTTTTTATTTCTTTTGCTCCCTTATTTTTGTTGGAGCTTGCAAGACAATCTGCTAGGGAAAATGCACTGATCTTTGTACAGATCCAGWGTGCAGGAACCTTCCTTAGTCTATGTTTTCAAAATGACACTTTGTTTTGTATTTCTGATTTCCTATATTTGAGTTGAAGAACATGACCACACTACATAACCTGGCACTTCAATAATTATTTCAATGTAAAAATCAAGAAAGAAGAAGAGAAAGAAGCATAGTGCACATTCTTCTCTGGTTCAGATGTATGTTATAGAATCTCATTCTGAGGTAGCCTTCTATAATACTTCTATTCCATACATATATATATATATATATATTTCTGTTTTGATTTTTTTTTTGGTTTGGGTTTTTTTTTATTATTTTTTTCATTACAAAGTGCTCAAATACAATTTGCTGAAGTTTGGTCTTTCTTATTTTTATTTCTCATAGGAGCGGGAAAATTGGAAGAAGAACAAAAAATGTTGAAGCCACATTGAGAAACCACAGCAATGCTCCTATCTGAAACCCCAAAGAAAGCATTCTTTGATGCTGATGCACTGACAATGGCAGAACACATGGTGAGCAAGGTCAATGTAAATGGCATCCTAGAGTCTCAAAAAGTACTTTGTGCTGTTTAGAGAATTTTCCTTTTTCCTGGAATAAAATCTGTCAATCTTCAACGTGTCATGTGGGCTCAGTCTTGCTAGCCTTTCATGAACCTTTGCACTGAAAGCAAGGGTTTGACTTTAGCAGTCTGTTGACACAAGTGAATGAGCAGGACTTGGACCAAAATAAATTTTAAGGAAAAAAAAAATTAAAAAAAAAAATTAAAAAACAGCAACAAAAAAAGATGTTGAAGCACTGCTGATGTCAACTACTGCTACTGGGCTGCTACATCTCGGCAATGACAGATAACACTATAACCACTGACAAAGTGGTTTTGAAATGCCAACCAGAAATAGATTTCCAATTTTTGGGCTGTTCTGTTATTAGAAATATGGAAAGATAAAGGGCCTTGACTACCTATATGTTTTGGGTTATCATTTATTACCATCCATACTTGRTTAGAAACTGGAAATGCATATTTTTCAAAATTGTTTGGTACATGTATTAAAATGTTTGAAAAGAACAACAGAGATAGAAACAAACTAAACTAAATACAAATGAAGGCTAACTTAAAGAAATACTATTCAAAATAGGCATCAAATATAAGGCACTCTAAATGTAAAATTAAAATAAACCCCAGCATCCCCAAACAATGCTGTATGCCACAAAACGTTTGATTTCACAGAGCAATGTGTGTTTGGCTTTGCCCTGTTACATACGATAAATGTAAATTATATAGCGCACACTATAGACAGTATACTATTGAATACAATTTTAAAACATCTTAATACCTAGTATATTACAACATTCTCCCCTCCTAAAGGGATATGCACTGACCTTTCCCACATGCACACCTCCTACATTTAATAATATGATTTCTTATTGCACTATAGTGTTACAAATATTGAACTTCACTTGAAGCCTAAATCACATACTCTGTGTGCGTGTGTGCATGTGTGTGCTCCGTATGTGTGCATGTGTGTGTGTGTTCARGTGGAAATGTGGATAGAAATACTATTTGGGATAGAGATGGCGTTAAATATCAATGATGTGCATTCCTCACTTCCCTTTGAAACAGAACTTTATGGACCTTAAAAACGCAGAGATGATCAAATTGTAGTTTGATATAATTGCAGTACGTGGAAAAACTTTCCCAATGCTTTGATAAATCCAGGTGGGTAAGGATTGATATGTTTATGTGCATGTGTGTGAATGTGTATCTGAATCCATCTGTATTCTCTGCAACTATACAGAGTCAGAAAAGGGTAGACAGTAATACATATATATATATATAAAAGAGAGAGGGTGTGAGTGTGCATGTGCCTATGTGTGCGTGTGTGTATGTGCTAGCAGCATCTTTATACTTTGCGCCTCCCTGTTGATTCCAAAATAAACCAAAAAGCCCCATTTTGATTTAACTGATCACAATGAATATTTTCTTAAAGAAAAAAGAAACCCAAATAAAACTACAAAATTAATATCTAACAAGACTGTGGTACTGTAGGACTGCACAAAAATGTGCAAATTTTCAAAGTATCTAACATTTCTACAGCACAATATTACAGGTAACAGTTCTACAGCTTAAAAAAAATTCTACATTTTTAAACAAAAATATTAACAGTTATGCAACCTTTTCTTTAATTCACTTCATTGAATGATAAACTCTTGTTAAAAAAAGGAAAAAGTTTACACAGTTAAAAATGAAGCACAGGTCAGCAGTATCTTTACAATACTAAAAAACTAAATCAAGGACTTTCTTTTTAAACATTCCCACATTTTCCCTAAAGTGTTATGATGAGCAGTAAGATGGGAAAGGGTGATGTTGAAGTAAAGAGTCCGCTTTGTTTGAGAAGCCAGAACCCAACCTTGCAATAAACATCTTGCACTGAACTGCAGTTCTCAAAACTCCTCTTTGCAAAAGCATGTAATCCTGAATAAGATGRTCACTCTTTCTGATTAATTTCCTCTTCCCTTTAACTTCAACCAATGTCGAACCCTTGAGGTATCTGTAAATGATATCCTTCAGACGCCTCAGTGGTCAGGATTCTTTTTTTATGGTTAGGTTATTAAACTGTGAATTCTTGGTCCACATGGAATACTTCTTGTTGAATGGGGTATTTTTTTTGTTGTTTTTTTGTTTTATATATCCCCAAGATTTTTGTCCACTTGTTCTTTTTTTTTTATTATTTTTTTATTTTATATATCCCCAATAATTGCTCCTTAGCTAAGAGTTAAGAAGTACTTCTAAAGCACATCGTATGGCTCAGAAGCGGCTCTCTGGATCTTAAAGGGCCTGCAATAAAAATCCACAATGGGTTTTTATGTTGCATAGTGATCAAAGCTGCCCAGATACTCCAGTGCGGCTCGATAGCAGAACTGGTATTGATCCTAGAGGAAGAAAAATAGAAAACAAATGTATAAAGAAGTCAGCCTGTTGGTTGGTTTCTAGTTTCTTTCATATAATAGTGAATATTCTGTAGCTATCAACAAATATACTGCAGAGGCATCTGCAGTTCAGCAATATTCACTTGCTGACATCAACAGAAAACCACTCTGAGTTACAACAGATGAAGACAGACACTCATTTAATGCAACAACATTTTCCACAGAATGCAGCTTCTTTTTGTACAGAGACTATATACCCACCTACTGACAGTATGTTATTCTGGATTAAAACAATATCAGCACARAGCTTTCATCTGATAGGAAAATACTAGGATGCTTTTCCCCCATGTATTTGAATGTAAGTTGCAAAATATACAATGAATTCTACAGCTAATACAACACAGTAAGTAAAAAGGTTCATCATAACYTTAATATGGAATKCTGTATGGAAAACCATCAGGTTAAAAGTCATGTTAAGAAAGCAAGGGAATCCCAATCTTTCAGTAATAAAGGCTTTGATGAGAATGTGAAGATACCTTGACCTGAGTCATGAAACAGGACTAGGAGATAAATAGGGAACTAAAGGACCTTATTCACATAAAACAGRCTTCATTTCAACCTATACCTGGAGAAGTTCAGTGTGATGAGAAATTTGCTTATACCTCTGATGGATTCAACATTTGTAAGTTAGTGTTATTCTCACCTCCATAAAGCAGTCCTTTTGCACATTTATGTTCTGTTACACACACTAACATGACACATCTGTGTACTTATTTCCAACTGCCATTCTTGGTTTAAATTGTAAAAAGTGAAAAATAAAAAAAAMCATTTTAAAAATTGCTCAAAAATATCAGGGATGTCTGTTTKTTTTTCTGATAGTGCTATGTAGCACAGGTTGCAATTGTTAAGATCACAATTAAAATTCTTCCAGAGACCAGGAAACGAATCAGATATTTGCTTCACTGAAGTGGTGTGATTACTAATAGTTCATTTCTGTTAGCTGGAATAGTTAGACCAGTGGCAGAATACATTACACATATGCCTGAATTTTAAATGTATGTGTGGTCCACCTGGAAGTGCTTTCTTTAATAAGGATTAAATTTCCTGGCAGTTTATAACACTGAATGAGAGATTTGTTTGCCACAGAATCCTGGAAGAAATGCGTACACAACACTTCTGCTTTCAGCAGTGGGGATGAARGGTAGCATACAGAAATAAGTCAAAGCAGGGGGAGGGAGCATATATTGCAGAATTGAACTCTGCATTTGTCAGGTAAGCTCAAAGAGGCATAGTTTTCTGTATACTGTAGTTATTTCTTGGAACCAAAATGACAGAAAGCAGTCATCTTTCATTTTGCTTATCCAGAAGAATTATGGTAATGGAAAAGAAATTGAATTAACTCTTCAGTATGGTCACAGTGATTTACTTGGCTAACTGACAAGATTAAAAATAAATACCTCTATTTTTCATACAAGTTTATATGAAGTTGTATTCTTAAAAGTAAAACTACCCAGCCTCTACTGAACAAGTTTAATTTTCTTGTGGAAAATGGCAAACTCTGGGGAACGATTTTAAATTTCACAGACTTAATCTAAAGGCCAGTGTCAATCACATTATACTAAATAMATTTGTGATCTAAAATGTTTCCCTTCTCTTGCACTTTTTGTTGGTTCTCCTAACCTATTGGCTCCGACTTAGTCCAGGTCTTCTGCTCAGAAATTAAGGAAAAAATCAAGCACAACACTAAYTGATAATGTTTAAGCATTCTTTATGACAYGACAGAGTTCCATGCATACAGGCACAGGTACCTGGTTTATACTACTTATCCCTTTCTTTATTTCTCTACGTCACACTTACTAGCATAGAAATTATTTACACTATTGTTATCCTGAATGCTGAATTTACCATTATGATTTTCAGGCCAAAGAGCCACTTGCTTGGTGATGCAAAGTTAAGAAAAACATGAAAATAATAAAGTGTCAGTCTGCAGACATGACCAAGGTAAAAAAAAAAAACAAAAAATCAGTGGATCCACCTGCAGAAACAATTTATCTACTTCTTTGCTACCATTCATTTCTGCCAGGAAACAAGGATCAMATGAAAATGTGTGATGCTTCACAAATGGATTTTTCTCAACTACCATAATTTAGGATCYACTGCTGAAATGATTCTTTTCTTCCTCATCTTGCAGTAACTACTGCAGCAACACGAAAGAGTCCTTGCAATGCCTTTATGGCAGATTTTACCCTGTAGTCACAGGGCCACTTTATGACTTCAGATATGCCATTAAACATGTTTTACATGGTCTTGATCTGAGCATATTCTTGGTTGTGYAAATACCACTTCTTTTCCATCACCATCGCATATGGATACTGTTTTGCTCACCTCTGTCTGTACCATGGCTGGCCGCTGTGTCCTTAGCATTTTGACAGTCTGGAAGATGTCTACAACACCTTCATATCTCATTCTTTCTAACACAATGCTCAGGGTTATGAATACTCCAGTCCTTCCAACACCCGCACTGTTGAAGAGAATGAAGAGAAAATAAAAGGAAAAAAMAAAWGTTAATTGACAGTTAATGCTGAAAGAATTGGCTGACAAATTCCTTGTGATTACAACACACCATATGTGTACAAATTTCTATAAGAGGAAAGGCTCACTAAGCAAAATTCCACAGCAGATTACCACATTGAATTCAAAAGAATAACTGCGCTCAAGCTAACTTTAMATCTACTGAGTACATCCTGACTTTTCAGTCTTCCTTGCAAAGTGACTTGTTTTGTTCATCCAGATATACAATAATCAGTGCATGGTGAAGRCAAATGTTAGTATTTATTGCTAATAACATACATTGGAACTGACAAGAGACAATAAAGTCAAAATGCATTTTACTGCCTGCTTTACTTTAGCTCTTGTGTATACATCCTGTTTTGTACATCTTCACTGTGTTATTTTACCTTCTACTTTTGTTAGAGGTATGGAAGTTCATTTAATATTGAACGTGTTCATACATCCTCCAATTCAAATAATGGACAGAGAAAAATCTCAATTCAGGTCTTATTCAAGTYCGGATCTTTGCTTTCCAATGTTGATGTGCATTTACCATTTTTGTCTACATGAGTCTTAAAAATCTTTTTGAGCATAAATGGCTCATTTGCTCTCTGCTCTGTCTTGGGTTTCTGCTATTAGCTTTAATCCTCARGATGTGATGGAAATTCTTGCCCTTAACAGAGCCAGTAACTGTCAGCTTTTAAAATTAAACTATCACTTATTAATTACCCTTTACAAAGAGAGAGGTAGCTACACAGAAAAAAAGACTTTCTAATTCTGAACTTCTATGGGTGGAAACTAAGCACCTTGTCATCTCACTGTTGATGCTAATAATTTCAAAAGGTTTTCTCCAGCCAGATAACCTTGGGAAGCTGAATATTTATGAGATCTGTTCACCAGGCAGATGAATGGAACAGCTTGAACAACAGGCAAATCCTGAAGAACTTTTGAATGTTCCTATGAATTATGGCAGAAATCCAGCAAATTCATGAAACTAGAAATTGAATGTTCAAATTGTATGATGGCATTTTCGTGTTTAGTCTAGGTCAGTGCACTTCTAGGGCTATTAGACATCTGCAATTGGATGTATCCATTTTGCATGGGCTGTGTGCCTTCTGATTGCTGAAGCCAAAAGACAACTGACACACCACTTGACAGAGTATCACGTTGTCAGTGATGATTTACCTATATGGGATAAAAACAGTTCTGGACAGCTAAAGCAATTGTAGTGTAAGGTACCTGATGAGGTAAATTAGACAGCTAGTAATTAAGAAACATCCTGAAAAACCCTGGAACCTGCTCATTGGAATGAGCTTGAACTTCATAGATCTGATGACAGTGTGATCTAAACTAAGTAGGCCAGAAAATGACCAGCAGAATGAAGGCAGATTACCATTTTAAATTCTCATTGTTCCTATTCCTGCCATTTAAATATTAAAAAAAAAATTTCTACATCTGAGAGGACTTTTGSTCTCATACATTAGACAAATCTTTGTTACTTTAAAAAAATTACTTGGAAATCTCCARCAAAAGGAAGAAATTTATTTGTTGTCTTACATACTTACAAAATCAGCAAGTATCTGGAGACACTACTTAATGAGGARGAGACACTAATATGGAAAGATCTTAGTGCTTGAAAATCCTATCGTGTCATCAAGTGTAATATCTTGAGAAAAGCCTGTATGGAACTGATCCTGTTCCCCTTAGAGTGATAAGCATATTTTAACATTGGAACAATTCCCATCCAAAAATKCTTATGAGTTCTAGAATAAACTTAAAGAAATCCTTCATGAGGCATTACAACTCACAGTGTTTTATAATTTAGACTAGAAAGTAAAGATGCTTTAATGAACTATGTGGATGTATTGATTTTTTTGTAARATTGAAGACTTTATTACTACAAATACATGTTGAATGCATTCTAGGAATGGTCTTCCTCACTCTTGAGCTCAAATATGGAATAAAAAGAACATAARTATCTAATATTGGTTGAAGTGAAAATTTTGCTTCAAGATGAACAGTCMTTTTCTCTTAAATAGTTTCAATATCTGCCTCATGAGGTTAGAAATTTTTAAATTCAGCACACTGACCTATTTGTAAAAATGTTAGGGAAAGAGAAAATTTAGAATTGTGGATTGTGGGGGTTTGCTGTGTAACAGAGAAAACAAGCTTGTGAAAAATTGTGTAAAAAAACAAGTTTGTGAAAAAAAAAGAGTGCGAAGGAGACCCAAAGGAAATGACACCAGGGGAGTTTTAATTCACTGTAAAACTCCTCATGATACAAACTGGAGGTATTATTTCAGTAATTCTCAGAGACTAGGAAAGTGCAGGCATCCAGGATTTTGTGCTTCCTGAACCAAACAAACAAACTTAGTAATTTGCTAGAAACACTTCCTATTCATGTAAAGTTGACTAACACTGGCAATCATGATTAGCATTACCAGACCCTAAATTGTCATTACAATGATGATAAAGACATTTAAAAACCAAGTCATGATTAGTTACACTGGATATRACTTTGTTTCTAGCAAAGTCAATGGTAGAAATCCATAATTTTACCATGATTTTATCCATTTGGGAGGGATATATAATGTACTGTAAGTAGTATTTACTGTAGTAGTCACAAATGGACAAGTCTGCATRGTACAAAGAACCTAGAAGAAYAATAYCACTKGGTTTTCTCATCTGCATAAAAGCAYAAATATTGCTTATTACTCATGTCCTCTCAAAACTCAGTAATGTTGAAGAATAAGGCTTATTTTTATCTGGGCCCTGTAATGAATCCCAACCAATGCTCTGCAATGCTATTCTCCTCAGCAGGCCATAAAAAAATTTTAGGCACACAAGAAAAGTAGGATTCAAGTATTTCAATGCATTTCTTTTGTCTGTCTTTCAGCAAAGGGGATCATGAAGAACTCAACTGCTGTTTACTCCTGACTTCAGAAAGATGAGAATTTTCTTTCCCTCTGTTTACTAGGCTCTAGTGAACTCATTCATTTGTCTTCATGATAGTATTGGGGCACTACTTGGCTTGCAGTAAGGACTTGCAACTTGTGTCAGTATTTTGCATCTCTGTTATATAAATAATAATATTTAATCTACAAAAAATRATTTCATATTACAAAAATGAGTATCTAAAATCCTAATGGAATTTATAGAAAACAATTTATTAAATAAGAGATAAAAGATAAAGATATTATTTTTGGCCATCTGCTATGGACTCTAGAATRCTGTAGAGAAAATAAATAAAAAATAAAAGAATATTAAAAAGCCTGTGCTGGATTATTCATAACCACTGTGCAAGCTGCTTTCATCTGCATATCAATTGCAAAGGAATTGAGGGAAGTCATCACATCAAAAATGAGCACTAAGTTTTGAAGTTATAACTCATCAACTCAAACCTCAGTTATTCCTTTGACAGGCAAAATTTCTAAATACCACTTTCTATTCCATTCCTTTCCTGAGATAGCTACCTTTTATTTTTGCCTCATCTTGATTGCTACTAATGTGCCACYGAGGTGTAACTTGTTTGCAGCTAATAATTCCCACCAAAGTAACAGCCTCACCTTCAATTTCTAGTGGAAAAAATATCAGATGTAGAAGCCTGTGAAAAGGTTCTTCCTATGCCTTCCATGTGAGCACTGACCAGACTGCTTTTACACTGCATTAGAGGCATTTATAAGTGAAAAAATCATGTGTTTCCACATATTTCTGAAGAACCATTTCTGTATAAATGGACTATCATAGAATAGTTCCCATTTCACAAAAGCAGTTAATTGTATTCCTTTTTAGATCATCTATTTGATTACGTTTTTTAATAGTTTGCCTCTGAAATGTTGTTTAAATATACACATTCACCATAATCAGCAAATCAGYTTTAGAGAAAAATCAAATCTGCATATAATTTGCTTTTAAACTTTGTTTRCTTACCTGCAATGAACAGATATTGGTCCATCCTGACCAAATTGCTCTTTTGTTTTATGCACTTGGCCTATGAAGTCAATAAATCCTTCTCCAGACTTTGGCACTCCTTGTTCTGGCCAGTCAGTGAACTGGAACTGCCTCACCGTTCGGGACTGACCATCCTTYAACGAAAGACACAAATAATGTATCACAAAAGCATGTTGCTGTGGATTAAAGTTGGTCAGCCAATAAAGACAATCAGAAAGTAAGGATGTCTGAAGTTTTTTATTGGCCCAGAAGTGTTACTGTTAGTTTCATTAACAATATTGCATGGATACTCTTCCACACGGCATAGGAGAGTTGGCTGGCATTCTGATGGTGTAAACAGYGTGCCTGAAGCCACCAGGGTATGTGAATTTTTGGTATGCTATGTTTTGAATCCTGTGGACTACAAATCCTTTTATATACAGATCAGGTAGAATAAGGTCATCTAATCTGACTTTCCATTTCTGAGATATGCTCAACTACTTCACAGCAGGAATATCTTTACTGATAAGACTTGTTTAGTCATTACCCTCCTTGCAGATGTTATCTTTAATAGCGAACAGCTTTCTATGAGGTGAATATTTTTTCCTGGAAAAAGATGGATAAATGATCCAGTTGTTTAACAAATTTCTCTTCAATAAWGGGTCATTTAATTAATTAACAGCTTGGAGTTAGTTAACATTGAGAGGAAGAGCTTCCTTTCTCAAAACAAGCCATCTGAAGTTCTTCAATCCCCATGGTTAGGAATACTAACAGATTTCTTTGAAGTGCAGAATACAGCATCATAATTATTCTTGTAATGAAGCCACTAGAATTACTAAATGCCAACTCGTACTATATGCCTATTTAATGTTCAAAAAGTCAGGASACAGAAAAAAAGTAATACAAATGGATAAAGCAAATTTGTTCTGCATTTTTAAACATTGATGATTTTGACACTGTCAATCTGTACAGCCGAAATGTTCAAAATCATGGCAATATGTGTTACTGATGGTAACTGGTATCTCTAGACATCATGTTTTCTAAGCACCCACCCTGTCATGCCTTCAAAATGGTCTTCTATTAAGTGAAACTCATGAGAAATTGAAATTTCTTCTAATAAAAAGTCATGAAAAATTGAAATTAAAYCTGGAGATTCCCCTCAAAAAGCCGCAAGTTATACTGGAGGCAAGAACAATCCTTCTCTCTTTTTYCTTGGACCACAAACATTCAGCTGTTATAGATTTTTGAAATTATATAGAAATTATTTTAAATATAATCAAAGGAAACCCCAATACTTTGTTTTTTATATTTCCTCTGTCTCTGTGGGATTTTGCCTCCTGTGTCACAGATGAGTGAGAAAAACAGAAAAAATATGTGTATGTACCAGCAATTACTCCATGASAGGACAYCCATACTGTCTATTTCCACTAGACYACKGTGACAAATATAGACAAAGTAGTCTATATCTGTGAAACACTTTTCTCCACTTGAAAAAATATGCARTGTTTGAAAATGTTCACCCAATTTGATTTCTTGTGGGCATCAACACAAAGAACTARTGTTTACTTCCAAAATTCTATTTTTTAATGCAAACGTCTCTGATAATGGTCTCTGTAATCCCATTTTCCTCCAAAAAAAGACATAATGAAATTGTATCCTCCAAATAGCCTTAGGCACATGATATAAATTTATCAAGAAAACACAAGTAGAGGTTGATTCCCTTCAAAATAACCTTCCATTCTTCTAAAGCAAAGAAAGAAAAGCTGAAATCTGACTTAGTTGCAACATGTTAAGGACATGGAAACTCTTCAGCAATTTCAGACCCTGATAGGACTTACACTAAATAATAGTAACGTTTTCCAGGTAGAAAAAGCAAAAAATGCACTAATTTATGTAAGTTCAGTCTGGCAAGTTAACACATTTCTCTGTCATAAGTAGATCTAATGTGAAATATTTCTTTTTTGGAGTGTCTATATCAGCTGTATTAGTATGTTTCAAGCCTTCAGTAACTCAGTATTCCAAWGCATGTCTGTGAAACAACAATAACCTCTGTTATTTAACGTCATTTAATGAGCAGAGAAGTAAAGTTACTTAGTCTGTGTTAGACAAGCATTAAAGCATATTGGGAACTGAACTGCAATTTCTTACAGCTCCCTCTGCTACTGACATTATAAAGAGTGTTGATTTCTTTTAATGAGATTCTTGCCAACAGCAGTCCAGATACAAATGCCAAATTTTATTAAAATCTTTACTTTCAAATACTGTGACAGTTTGCACAGTTAGTTATCAAAATAAGTACTTTCAGATCCCTATGAGGCACAGAGGGCTTTTAATGTATCATCCCATTTAGTGGCTKGCCGTTTGGATTTATTTTTCCTCCTCACAGGGGACATTCAATTGTCTTTTAAATGGGCTTTAGAATTTATAATACTCTCTTATAGCCATCACTAATAGCTTAGCCTTAAATAAGACTGGCCCAACATAGTGACCTCTTGAGTTTCCAGAGGAAGTGCGTACAAAGCAGTCAGAAGCAGTAACTTGAAACAGAGGTCAATTCCACTGTATGACAACTCACAGTTCAGTTTCAGAAATAACAGAGTTCCACACCAGACACTTACTGCTTGCACCTACACAGGTGCACTGCCTCATTTTTTGTCCCTGTGGAATAAATGGTCATCTTGGCTCTGTGAGAGCATGGATRGCATTGTAACAATACAGATGGATTTGGAGATGAGAGGAAGATTCTGCAATCACTACAGAATTTACTCTTCTTTGAGTGCAACAATTTAGTCTCAAATACTGGGTGTGACAGCCAAAAAAGCCTAACTAGAGAAAAACTATAATGTACATTTTGACAAGTATTTCCCACTTTTTCCAGTAAATTTGCAAGGAGCTACAGTTTTCCAGCATAATTCCAAACTTGGGATGGTGCTGCCAGCTCACCAAGGAGTTTAAGAAAATTTGGACCATCAAGATGAAGAGGTTTTTAAAATTTAAGAAGCAGCAACAGGTGATAGTAAAATGACATACCAGGATTTTCAATGTRTTTAATGCTTTCTAAAAGAAGTTTAGTAATATCATGTCAAATAAAATTAGTTCTGTCAAATTTAATTATTTGATTATTTTACCTTTTTTCACTGKTTAGWTAGCTGTAGGTAAGAAGMCTTTCYTAAAKATTCCACAATACAAAGKCTTGAAAGAACTTTTTTAAAATATAAARTGTTTGGAGATACTTTAATTACAGCTATGGCTTTTTGTTACAACTGTAATCTTGCGATCAGAGCTTTATGAATGATGWCATATAATAACTCTACCAACTTGAGAGAGATTTTTAACAGGAAATCAATTAAAACTATCGGGATATTTGCAGTGAAATTGGATTTGACKATCTCTGCTTACAAGTGTGTTTCAAGACGGATACTAGGAGCCTGTTCCCTACTTTTTTCAAGCAGAAATAGGTCAGAGAAGCTATGAGTCATATGATCCTCACTACATTGCAAATAGAATGAAAATCAGATCCGATGTATCTACAGTTTCTTTACAAAAACCTACACCTAAACCTACACCTAAATCTCATTTGCCAAAAAATGATTCATACGCTGACTTGATACAATACTAACAATACTATCCAATTTTACTTGAGATGCACATTAAAAGCAGGGGTCTAGCTAGCCATGAGGAAGTCTAATATTTTGGATGCTGGCAACTCTGAGTAGCCACTCATTTTATTCCTGGACAGTACATGTTGATATTTTGCTTGAACAAGTATTATTCCACAGTGCCTAGAGCAACAGAAGCTGACTGTATGTTTTCCTGCCATGCAGACTGAAGTGCTAGGAATCAAGYCTGAGAAATGCCAAATATATATAAAAGTTTATGAGTACTCAGTTTTGGACTCAGGAATTCAGATAAGAAATGAAGTATGAAAATGAGGATGCTAAGGTCACAGCTGCATGTATCTACTCTGCTGATATACTACAGAGCTGAAAATATGCTATATGAAAAATCAAATTATAATGTGCAAAGCTTGTCCAGCTTTTCATATGAATGTCATTTGCTCTGCAGTTTTAAAATCTCAGTGTATTAACCTTCATACTCACTCAGCCTCAAGGGTGGTGCAAAACAAGAAAACAACATTCTGTGTGGTAAAAATTGTACACAATAATGATCAAGGGAAAAATGAAGAAAAGGAGAAAAATGGTCCTCAAATAATCCAATGTATTTTGGCATAAATAGTTCAGAACTAAATACTGTGCTGCCCAGATGCTAGATCTGAATGAAGTCAATCATTCCTACAGAAAGATCCCATTTATTTAAATACAACTTCATCTGCTTTTTATTATTGCTTGTAGAAAGTATATTGCTAGGGTTTTCCTAATAATAATAGAATTTTTAAAATCCCGAAACATAGAAAAAGAAAGAAATAGATGTTTTCTTCTAAACTTATGGGAATAARTGTAATGTTGTGTTGACTTACCCTTGCATCTGTAACCTTGAATTCCCTCAGAATATACTGTGGCATGTTGTACTCTGCCATTGGATCTACCACAAAATACTGATATCTGGCTGAGCGCTCTGCAGGCCAGTACTGGTGGCATTTTTCCTATGAAATAAAAAACAAAATACATTTCCTATTACTTGAGAGCACTACCATAAACTGGTATAAACCCTTTTTTACTCAGCTAAGTATAATATTCATGGAAAGTGTCAACAGTGACAGGAACATGACATGCTTGTGTTGGTGTACAGTAAAAATTACTTTTAATACTGCATCGCAAAGGGCTTCTCATTGGTCACTGTATATCTGCACTTGCTTCTACTTCTGCTCAGTTTTATTGTCKATCAGTGACAAGAGCTATCCTTAATCTAATTTTCAATGGCAATTTTTTTTTTAATTTTAGTCTTGCTACCACCTTCAATTTTCTTTCTTTTTGCTTGTTGGAGCAAGTCCCCCCGGCCTCAGTCATGACTCCATCTCTGCATCCACTAGCCATGATCTCTATTCTCTTAGACACATGGCCCAACTCAGATTTCACTTATCAAATGAAATCAGATTTCACTTTCTTTTGACATAATCCTGCCCAGATAGGAGACTGCTTAATTTCTTTCAGTATATAGAGTACCAATGAAATGAGTTTAAACTGTAAACTGGGGGCTGAAACTTTACAGCACAGAACACACAGAAGACATTCAGATCTAAAAAATATCACACTTTCTTTTAGCATTTTTACAAGGAGATGCTGTAAAAGTGAAGTTTTCAAATAAGAGATCTTTCTTTTTYGATAGACAGCAGTAGTCTCTCTGCACACCTTGGAACATCAGCATGCAAACCCACTTGCTGAACCTCAGTGTGTCCCACAAAAACGTGCCATGTCTAGTTTGTCTATTGCAACACATCAACAGATTGGAAAAACTTACACCTAGTGACAAGGAAGGCCACTCCTATTTCAAAAGGAGAAGGAAGCAAAATTCTCATCTTTATAGATATTCCTAACAATTAAMTATTTTAATGAAAAAAGCAGCTGTAAGTAACATTTTAGTAAAGGAATATTAGAGCAGTACTTACTCTGCCCATTTCTCGTAGCTTAGTGAGCATGACCACAATTGTTGAATTATGCTCCCAGAGCATTCTCCAGAAGTCTTCAGTTGTTTCTGCTAAAGGACCCTGTGTAGCTATGTAAGCTTTTTGATGTCTATGTAAAAAAAAAAGTAAATTAAGAGTATTATTTTAATCAGAGAACTCATGTTCTCTGCTTATATGAAAACATTATCTGGAGGGAAAATGTATATACTATTAATATTGAGCACATTAAAGGCTTATTATGATTGTTTAATCAAACTATGGCTTTTTATTTTTAGAACTTTGAGAGGAAAATTACTCTGTTAATATTATGATGTATGACTTTATCATTATTATTTAAATTTTAATGCAACTCTAATTGCTCAATTTTGTGTGCTGTAAAAAGCACTTAAGAAACACTTAGTTGTGCTGGTTCATTTTATAGAAATAACTGTCTAACAATCTATTAAGTTTAGGAATTATAGCATCAAGCAGTTTCTTTATTAACTTCATTTCAACAGTCCAATGCCTCCAGCAAAAGTAAGGCAGGAAGGAAATTTGGGAATGGAGTGTGAATTTCCAGACCCTACTATCCTCTTACTAGTGGGAGCTACCACCAAATTGTTAAAATATTAGAACAACAAGCTTTGTGAGACGATGACCAGTTTGTGTTGTTCCTGCTTCTTATAAGCAACAGAAACACCTTTGTGGCTGATAGTGGAGATGAAGTTTATTTTCAATTATGAGCTRAGGCTCAGAAAATTATCTCTGTGGATTTGGCTACTCAGACACAGYTAAACTATGGCAAACATAGGCTGAAAATGCCATTTCCCTTTCATGCCTTTTTCAACCAGCTGCTTTAAGTCAGCTGAGGGCATATTGCTCCATGTTGTCACAAAGATGCCAGTGGGCTGCACACCTGTTGACAATGCAAAAGGCTTTCAGTAGTTAGGTCAACTCTTAGTCAGTGTTCCAAGACCACAGATTACCACCTTGACACACAGAGTGTATTTCATGTATCTTATTTCTATACATCCTTTTAAGCAGAACAAATGTGAAGAAATAGGGGCCCAAATCATGTGCATGCTTAAAATCCCATTAACTCTCAGCATGTAAAGCATACTGAGAGCTCTTGATGGTTTAARCAAAGATAAAAATATAATGTTTAAGATTTTATGTAATTTACAACATTTTTCTATCTTACATGGGGTAAAAATATAAACCCTTTAATAAAGTTTAAAAAAATACCGAATCAAACATGCCCTGAACAGATAAAAATAGTACTAGATTTCAATACTCAGTTTTGTTATTTTCAAAGTTATTACATAAACAATTYTGTAAACTTTTAAAGCAGTACAGATAAGAACACATCACATAAGAACATTTGTACCTGTATCCATCAATAAAACTGGCATTAATATAATCAGAGCCTTCTACTCCTCGGATAGGCTGCAAGCATACCCTTGTGGATTCATATGGCATAATATTGACAAGGCGATTTTTGAATTTATTACATGGGAGATTGGCACTGATGAATCTTGAAGTGTGAGCCTTAGAGCTAGCAAGACGCTGTTGAAAACAAATTAAAAAAATTAAGGACGGGTATAACAAAGACGACACTTGATCAGGTTTTATAATCTCTGCTCAGTAGCCATTAATGAATAATTTCAGCTTCAGAGGCTTRCTTTTTCATACTCTATTGCATTACCCAAATATTTGTAAAGCTTCTTTAATACCTTATATAAGTACAACGTCTGGTCCATTAGTGTATTTCGACAAACTCCCGTATTAAACCACTACACAAATACTTATTTCAAGATATAGTAACAATAAAGGAACATGGTAAATCACCTCAGCTGAATTGCTCTTGTCCAGACACCCATTGAGAACTGAACTATACTTTTTAGAAAGAATGATTGTCCTAATTTGAAATTTTAGTCTAATGGTGTCTTTTATCTTTTGATTACTGGACACATCTGGTGGAGAACAGAGCAGCTTCAATGTTACACCATTTGGTTTTGGTTACCCACAACACAAAATCCCAGTACCTTAAATTCCAGTTCCATTCCTGTGACATTCTCGCCTGTTTCTATCTGTGTCAGCTTCTGGATATATGCATACAGGTTTCTGGCTGGCACTTCAGTATTTCCACATGTCACTGCTTCCAGCAGTGCATCATGGATAAAGATGTATTGGTCCTCAGTTTGAACCATGTAATTCCTCTGTGCTCTCATTAGAGTTACGTGGCCATAAATATCTACAGTCTTTTCATGCTTTATTCTCTCTAACATGGCATCTATCACAATGAAACAGCCAGTCCTGCCGACTCCAGCACTAAAAGAAATGAACATGGGAGAGAAAACATGGACTGTTTCATTCACTGTGCTTACTTTCACATCATTCAAATTTTAAGTTTTGCAATGCTGATTTAAACAGCACATGTTTCCGAATATGAACATCAGCTTTTACAAAAGAGGTTGGTGCCCTGAAATAAGTAAACTCCTTAAACATCCATTACAAGCAATTGAGAACACAATGCTTTTTATATGAGATATTTTCATCTTGCAGTTTCAGGTTTGACTATAACAGAAATAAAACACCTTGCAACATATTCTCAAAATGTATGTTCTTAAAWACGGAAATTACTGGAGATGATGAATCATCTAAGAATTCAAGGTTGATTTGTAGCATGATTTGTAAGTCATTAAACATGCTGTTGTTACTATTCTTTTTACAGGGTAAATTTATTGGCAAACAATAATCTTACAGAAAATGAGTCTTACATATTTCTATCATACTTCGCTGGTAAACTTTCCATCCATCTCCCAACYCTGCTGAGGGGGCTTCTAGTAATTTTGTTCTTTGCTGTTTCACTTGGCTAGGACATACTGTTAGTCTTTGCAATGCAGACCCATGACTATATAGCTGTGCTAGCTGTAGGCTGGGGGAAATCCAACTGTTTGGATGCCAACTGTACTGAATCAAATCAGACCACCTTTTTGCAGCCATGCGTATGACTGAACTTCACAAAGGTTCCTTTCAATTACTTGCACACATGTAGCTAAACAAAGGTAAAGTGTAAAATGTAAATGGGTTTGTACATCGTTTTTCTGTCACATCATGATCACATCATGACTGTAACAATGAATGATAGTTTCAGGCTTTCTAAATGCCTAAATTTTTTCAGTTAGTGATTGATGATGAAGTACATAGTATATATATWAGGGAACAGTTTCTGAACCCTAAAGACACTGACATTAGCTAAATTAAGAATATTTAAAAACCCCACAAACTGCAATTTTTTGAGTATAAATTGAAAGAAACAAAAAAATTGTAACCCAGCTTCTAGAGGACAACTATATAAAAGCCAAATTTTCTTACAGTTTCTATGTTTTCCAGAGATATTAAATATCATAAATCCATCCTGAAATCGATAAGCAAGGTCAAACATTTAGTTCTTGCATGACACCTTAAGAAGCTTTGCCAATTACCAGAAAACTGAATTTTCTTATAATCAAATCAGAAGTAAGTAGAGAACAGAAAGCTATTTTATCTAACATGAGGTAAGTCTTCTTYCTAAGATAGCAGATTTACATGTTGTTAATAATGTATTCTTGCCATGGATTACTCCTYCAAGCAGCASATCCCCTTCAAACAGCTGAGGATTTCTGATAACAGACCAAATGCATCAATCTCAACTTTCTTAGATGCCACTCTGACAAGAATTAACCAGTATTCTGAGYTTAAGAAAATTTGCTTATCAGTGTCATTCATCAGTGGGAGCTGTAGAGAATAAAAARTAAACAAAATGATGGCTATCCTAACTAAAGAATAGTTAATTTACCTTGAATAACAAAAGCTCTGCATTTCAGGAAAACCTGTTGACATTAACATAGCTAAAAACAATGAAGAAAATCTCAAAAAGCTGTCTCACTATAGCAATTTTCTTTGGTTTTTTTTTTGTTCTTGTAATGGAAATCAACAGAAGTAGCACACATTTGGATGTCAGATTGGCTTATATCAAGTTTTAAATCATTCTTTCAATGATTACTCTTCACAATCAGTTTTCATCAGTWTAGTAAG
Organism: Alauda arvensis; assembly: GCA_902810485.1. NCBI lineage: Eukaryota > Metazoa > Chordata > Aves > Passeriformes > Alaudidae > Alauda > Alauda arvensis. Next base: position 1,095,899 of record CADDXX010000244.1, on the reverse strand, counting down.
TGTGGGCCAAGTGAGACATATGAACGTTTGGCAGTGCAGATTTTCTCAGTRATCTAGAATATGGGTTTTTTTCCTATAATGTATTAAATTCCTGTTTCAACATCATGTTTATAACTGGATATGGCATTTTTATTTTGACTGAACATCAAAAAGAGGCACTGGAACCTGCAGACCACAACTGCAAAATCCCAAGCCAGTTAAAAGCTTGCACCTTCAACTGGACTGAGCAATTTTCAGTTCTTCTTTTCCATGTCTTTTATTATCATTTATAAATTTAGTTTTTCCATGAGCAAACTCAAAGAGTAGTATTGATTAGCATACTCTAGCACAGAATATATTTGCTAGACTACAGGTTCATGCAGTTGTTGTGAAGATCCTGAAAGCAGATCCAAACGCATTATTATGCACTCATTTCATGGTAAGGATGAAAGGACTGACACAGTACATTTATGGAGGCACTTGGCTTCACTGTGCTCCTGACACACATCTCTCTGGATCATTTTATCCAGCAAGATATTTTACTCTTTTAAGGTGTTCACTACATTCTAGTTCTGCCCRTTATAAATGARCTGTGTGTCTACCAAAATACTCTTCTGACTTTTCCACATAAAAATGAAACCATATGAAGATTTTAACTTAATCCCTCWTTGAAAWGTGACCCTCTTGCTCCCAATACCTTCTGACTCCAAACTACAATAGCTTATTACATAAAAGAAACTATCCTATCCTTATTTTTTTATCCCATTTCTCTTTCTCTTCTACTATCACACAGCCTTCTTAACATGGTATGATACACTGCTAGGAAGCCATACAGCTTGAATCCTCACTAATAAGCAACTGAAATAAAAAAAAAATCCCTGTCTTTCATCTGCTAACCATGATAATTCAGCTAASAAGAATAATTTCACAAATTATTTCTACTTTARTTATTGACTTTCTTGCCTTTTTGGTTTGCATTTTCTGGTGTTGCTGTCAAACTTAGAATTTTCATTTCAGTTAGTGAAAGTTACAACATTTTAGATCTGAAAACCTAGATATCTACTAAATAAACATGCCTATTAGAAACTGTTACTGCTTCAAATATTGTCATTTACAGTATTATAACATTTGTTTTCAATTTCTAAAATCACAACTGACTCAGTCCCATGAGCTGAAACATGTTTAATGTCCTGTGATGCAATACAGCTAAAATAGCTACAATTCAAAAAAGGAAGATGAAGAGGCATAAGGGAGACATTCTGAATTCAAATCACTGTATGGATGTGTTAAAGGTTGGCTTTTGTGATTAATTTGTAGCTGTTTAAATGATGACCCTTTACTGATACTTCAGTGATTTGGCAAAGGAAGGCAGTGTAATTACCAGTATTCACAGATCATTTAATTGGAAGCAAAGACAGTAAAATACGGACCAAAAATCATGTAGAACATTTTTGACTCATATCAGGGGAAAATTTTATTGAATATTACTGTTTCAGATTGAATGAAGCTTGCATTTATAAACTGAAAGTACATCAAATTGCTTGTGATATGGGAAATATATAAAAAGGTCTGGATTTTATTGAGGAACTTCTAATGATTGATTATATTCCAATCCCACAGAAATTCTGCAGTAGTTCTCATAAGAGCAATATTTAGATTATTTTCCCATTTTGTGGTTAGGAAATTAGAACAGAACAGAAAATCACCCCCCTGCCAGGAAGCAGCAAAAAAAAGCCCCTTATAAAACCACTGAACATCCTTTTGAAAAGACACATCTGATCAAAATAACATAAAGACCTTGTGCAAATATGTAAATTGAAATTTCCTTTCAGAAGAGATRCTGGATTTCTTCAAGAATTATATAGCAATTTATAAGAGATCTTTGAAAATTTATCTGCAAGTATACAATGACTTTCTTTCCTTCTCACTGTGGTTATGGCTGGATACCAGACAAAAAGGATGGTGTTCAGCACTTTCTTCGGTGCAGTGCTTTACCAARTGTAAAACATCACTGACTGAATTTTCTTAAACCCTAAGCTGTGTATGGAGGCAACTGTATTTATCACTGAAGTCACATAAAATGTCTGAAAAAGAACATGGAATAAAAAAAATTGGAAAACAGGAGAATATTTCAATGCAAGCAGATAAAGTTCTGCCTAGAACTCTCCCTGGTTTTCACAGGTAGTAGACAAAAGCATAGGATAGTCACAATTCAAAAGCCAGGCTTACTTACTAAAACTTGTGGAGTTTTAGTAATATTTTTTTCCTTTCAGTTTTTACATTCTCAGAATTCTAGTATTACCATAAATTCTTYAAGTATAACTGCCCCAGATTTAAACCCATATATTTTGTAATGGGCACCTGCAAAATTATAAGAATGTTCAGGAAATAAATTTGTTCTTCATCTAATCCCAAGTACAGSTCTGGAGAGATCAAGGATAAGAAGCTGTCTTACAAGACTGTAACTTGAACACAAACTCTCAAATGTTAAAACACAGAGAATTAAAACTCCCCGAAATTTTTCTAATAAATTCCAGGTAGAGGAAATAATCATTTGCTAAACAGTTTTAAAAGCTCAATTTTCCATGCAGGCTAAAAATGCAGCATTAGTAATGTTTAACAAACCAAAAAAATCTAAGAGAACCTCCTAACAATGACATTCCATTAGAACACTTCACATCCTCTCACCAGTCATAAATTAATGTTACATAGAGGAGATGAAACAAAAATGACCATTTGCTCTTTACTTGCTAAAGAAGAATTGGGATCATGAAATGAAATGATGAGAATTTCAAGCAAACAGGAATTTCAARCAAACAGGAAGTAATTTTTAAAGTAGTACATAATTAAATTGTGAAATGCATTGTTACAGAATAACATGTATGACAAAAAGAAATTCAGAGAGGAAAGGATCAATTAAGGGTTATTAACTAACAAGTTACAGACACAATTTCCCCTACAGAAATCCTTTTATAAGATTTTGCTAGAGCTTGGGACTCTGAAAAATAACATTCTAGACATGTCCTGGGAGAGAAAATGAAATGCACTGTCTAAATTTGATGTCACTATACTACACTGTTGTAAAAGGAATAAGCATTCCATTTCTCAGCTGTAAATCAGATCGTCTTAGAACCCTTCTTTTGAATCAACAGTTCAGCCTCCAGGTACCTGACATCTTTAGGAACTATACCGTTGAAAAGGCACACCATTAATTTTGATAATTGCTTCTTCTTYCTTTAAAGGGACAAATTGTCATAGCTATTCTTGTGGGAACTGGGGGACTGGGGGCTGGGGACTGGGGTGGGTTGGCCCTGGTCGACAAWGAAGTGGGCATTGATCTAAGGCCATGGGAGATGAGATGCTAGGAAGGGAAACATCTGGTTAGATTATGGAGATTAGAACGGGATTATGGAAAAGTTTATGTTAATAGAGTTGATCCACATAAGGTAATGTTTTGAGTTCTTGTTTATGATKGGTTGTTCATGTTTTACAGATATGGTAATGTAATTGTTCATTGGTTCACTGCCCTCCAGTCATGCTGTAACAAAGTCTATATATTGTTGTGTTTACCCCATTATGGGGTCTTCAAAGATTGTCCCATAGAGTGTACAKCTTATTCTTTTGTTGGCTCCCTTATTAACATTGTTTTTCAGACAATCTTCATCCTTTCCATCCCTATTTAATTGCCACCCTGGCTGGTCCAGTCAAGTCACATCACTGGTGACATATTCTACCTGCTTCTTTCCTGAAATCATGAAYTATTGTTCTGCCTAGGAGATGAAATAGCAGAAATTATACATAGCTGAAAAGTTAATTTACCTTATTTCATATCACATATTTTTCTAATAATGGTTTCCCTTCAAAAATGATTGTTGATTCTATATAACAATAAATGCCATAATCCTTCTTTTCATAGAGAATTTTTACATATACACCTTACTTAATCACTATGTTATCTGACTTCTTCAATTACTCAGACATACAAAGAAAAGGCATTACAATAAACATTATTCCTCTGTACTATTTTGTCTGTGTACAAGGATTTACTGTGATTTTTTATTTCAAAATTAATTCCRTTCTCAGATATTCTCCTTCTTAGTTTCCTACTTTTCTAAATACAATCTCATATATACAATGTACTGACTTCTGTATTTATCATCAAAGAGTAACTATCCTAAATACATCTTCTCTGTGATATTTGTTGAGTTTCAGTGCATACTTTACATTTTTTTGTACCGTACAATGCCTTCTTGACATTATGCATTCCACTAAAGAAAGAATAATCTAAAATTGACTGAAACAGAGTTTAGAAAAAGAAAGTATTTTAAGGTTAATTTTAAAAACACATCTTACTGTGATTTGTTATCTTCAATTAAAGACAGATCTATGCCTGAACAGCTGTAGTAAGTACAGAAAATGATATTTCTGGGTAATTTAGCAGAGGAAGTACACTGCAATCCTATCACCAATAAATAAAAGTGAAGATTACAGCACAGCAGAGAAGTCAATGAACAGAAATTATACTGCTTGCTGCTAAGAACTATTTGTTGCTTTCTTTGCAGTTCAACCTGCTTTGCATTCTTAGGGTGGAATGTTTTGAGAAGTAGCTTCATACTTTTGAATATTTCTTTCTGTGATTTGATTACATTTTCATGGAGAAGAGGTATTAGCCTATCAGTGCGAGTTAACAGAAGGTGAACTGGTGCTATCTGAAAATGAATTAAAAATTGTGGGAAGAAATGTGCTCTGTAGGACTGTATAACTGAAGGACCTTGAAAGGCCTAGCCACTAAGATTATTCCACATTTCAGAGTACTCTGGACCCTTGCCTAATTCTAGGTATTTGTATTCCTATTATAGCCAACAATTGCTTCTTTTCCTAACAGCAGCTTCCCTTGGGATTTTTTCTGGCTTGGGTTTTAGACTAATGGAACAGTGATGAAGTGTGAAGATGTCATCCAGACACAGGACTCTGGTAAGTACAAAGCAAAAGGAAGACATTATCACCAGGACTCTTTAGTCCACAATGTTTTTTGTGGGCGTCTTTTTGGGTGGTTTTTTTGGTTTTTTTTTGGTTTTTTTTTCCCAGTACCAATCACAGTTCAAAGCCCAAAATGAATTTGTCAACAAATATTTTTTAAAATTTTTTTCTCACTCCTCCGCTCCCCCTTCCCTTGCACTGAAAACTTGGAAATAACCAGTAAATTACTCCTGAACCTTGAAGGTGGTACWACTTTAGCAGTAGGCCTATTGTTTTGGATCTCCATCTCAGAATGTCTCTTCCTTGTCAACCGAAAACTGATATACCTGCCTAGAGGATACATTCAGATGATGAGAAAAATTTGATGTTGACACCTTTAGATTTATTTTAAACTGAATCAGTTGCAGTACAGTATTAATGCAGTGAGATGCTACAGAGTAGAAAACAGAGTTAAAAAACCTGAGGAGCTCATTTGAAGGCTAGTCCTATGGTTTTTTAGATTAAACATTGAAAAAAATGAATACCCTTTTTAATATCTGACAATACTCCACTGACTGCTGAAATCTTGGTTACTGGTACTCATTACAACATTTCTTAACCTCTGAAATCTTTATACCAACAAGAATTCTCTGTAACACAGAATCTCAGGTTGTGAAAGGTTAATACCGCTAAGCATTTCACATTTCTTAATCACAACTTGTCATTTGGAGGTTAGACACTAATCTCTTCCTTATTTTTTTCAGGATTTTGAGCTTATGAGCAAAAATTGTGGGTAAGTTATAATGGAAATAATGGGAGTTTTAGCATAGATGTTTCAAGGTAGCTGTAAAATGAGTTTGGATAGTATTATGACATTAAAAATTGTTTTATAAGTTCAGGTGACAAAAAAATAGACATCACAATGCAGAATTTACCTGGAACAGCAGTCACTGACAAAATCTGATAATAAGTGATGAGACCCTAAATTAAATCTATAAAAGTATGAAAAATGAAAAAAAGATTAATATTCAGGGCAGAATACTGATTGGAAAGCCTTCATGAAAAGATAACAGGACTATTTTTAAAGCTGCATTTTACAGACACGGGGAGAGGATTTAAAGAGACTTTCATGCTGATTACTTTAGATAAAAATACAGCCTGTTCGAAGTTAGCCAAACACGCCGCGTAGCCAAGTTGATGCAATGTGTTCCAGCATACTCTGTGTCTATGGATATTCCGGAATTTAATGTAGGTACAGCTGGGAAGTCTCAGAGATACCCCTTTCCAGAATTCAGCTATTGGGTTATAAAAATATTTTCACATTTCCTGCAGATGGCTGGATTATTTTCTTCACTCATAATTTTAATTCAGAATTCATTACGGACAGCTGCTGGCTCTGATAGAACCTAATTGCTCTTTTACTAGACTCAGCTGCAAGCAGTCAGATTTCCTTTTCCTTTGTAGAGTATATTATATATAAACATGGGTGGGGAGAAAAATAACCAATTAACTAAATACATATGGATAAAATGACTCACTAAGAGTGCTGATCAAATAATGTATCAAACTACAGCTTAGGTCAAAGGAAATTACAGGCCTTGTAGGACATGATAATATATATATGGAARTAATTATCAGCACCAACATATTTGTAATTTGAGATAACACATGGAAAAGGCATTGCATTTGTTAAAAAAATCTTACAGACAATTATTGCATTTTAATGAGGGGCAGGTTATTTCGCCCAGCAAAATCATCAGTCTTCAGCAGACCTGCTCAATTGAAACCATTTGTTGGCCAAATCAAAGTCAGGCCTCAGTACGTCCACTGGGCAACTTAGAAGAAAATGTGGTATAATCATRGAACTATTTTTACTGCCTTACCTCTTATTAAAAAAAAAAAARWYCCC
>CADDXX010000244.1:1045531-1089047 GCA_902810485.1 Alauda arvensis | reverse complement strand
AMMRKTWMYTTTTAGTCAGGCTACCAAAAAAGAGTACGTCACAAAATGAAGGAGCCTGCAAAAATGTCAAGGATGTGAGGATTCCCTTCCACCTCCCTCCACATAYGAAATACTAGAATGGGTTAGAATATTTTACTAGTCCAGTTTTTTATGATGGATGAACTGAAGGAAAATCTGTAGACAGGAATAACATGAAACAGCATAAAACCCATACTTTTCAATCCTTTTATCCAAAGACATTTAGTTAAATGAAGAGACACATTTAAATTAAAAGTAAATAAGTATCTTCTAACATATATGTGTGAAACTAATTAAAAAAGGAAAAACAATAGTTAATGCTGCCTGATTTTTTTCTTTGAAACATGTGTACAATGACGAATATAAGCAAAAAAGTATCCACCAGTTTCTGTAGGTAGCTAGAGGAATAAAGGAGAAAAGAATTGAAATCCTCCTGAGGCAAGGATAAACTAGTCACTAACTGCTTACTGCTGGAGAGGAAACTTTACTGAAATATTGTTGGCATYGGAGTTTTGTACTTTCCCCTGAAATTTCTGACATTTGCCATTGTCAGAGACAGGATACTGGCCTAGACAGAACACTGATTCTATCTAGTAATAGCAATCCCTATGTTCCTTTACAGATTTCTGACTGCTACCAGGAATAAATCTTGCCCTATGCAGTCACAGCAGCTTTTTAGGATTTCAAAAGATAATCCAGCCTGGAGCCACACCAGTGGGGGGTATAATCCCCTGAACCACAGGCTAAGTGCCAACCAAATATGGCTTTATACACATATGACGGATTTAATCAAAGAGACCACAAGCAACTGCTTTTCATTATTTAAACCTGTATGATGAAATATTGCTATTACTTGTTGTTTATATGTTTTTGAAATTTAATAATGGTTTCAGTGACACTTTCTGGGTTTTAATGCTTACACACATACAGCAACTACAGTTCAGGTTTTAGAAAGGGCTTGTTTGCTGTGCAGAACTGGTTTCTAACTGAAAACAAAACTAGAAAGTGTATCAGCCTCAGTTTGCTTGTGTTTGACAMCCCATGGAGGATTTACAGATAATATAGCATAGTATTTTCCTACTCTACCAAAAAAACCCTATCAAGGCYAATTTTAAAGGACCCTCCATACTGTCACATTAACTACAATATTCTAGTTCTTGTCATGTTTGTAATTCCAGGTTTTCATATGCAAGTACCTAAATTTAAGGAAAAAAAATAGAGACCTAAGCTAATAAGAACATTGTTAAATTGAAGAAAAATGAATTGGGTAATAGTGTCTTTACTATCAACATTATTCTAACTAGTGACACTCAAATTTGAAACAGGGAAAAGAAAATCCAGTATTTACCCATCCATCACTCTATCAGCATACATACAGATGGAGGCACTATGTTTTGTCTGTATATTTGCATGRACATATCCCAGTAATTACATGAGAGTTCTTGATTGTGCAGCATAAAATATCCAGGTTCTTCAACTGTAAGGTTTACAGAATCTGCATCTTCACAACCTTGGAAGTTTTTATGGTAAGAATATGCAGGCAAATCCAAACTCCTCTCTCTTTGTGACATCTCCTGCCCATGTGTGTAAAACCATTCATTACAAAATTACYAAGGAGTGTCTTGCTATACAAATTTCTTCCATCTAGCCTTTATCAACTTTTCTTCTGGACTCTTTCCCTTTTTTGCCTGTAGGTTCTGCAATTCCAACAATTTATCAAAGACAGAGAAACCATCCAAAATTTTCCAAAGCAAGTGAATCCAGTTTCGCTTCCTTAAACAGAGATCAATCATCCAAGGCACTAACACTGAAAGCCTTTTTCGCTATATGTTGAAATGAAATAAGAATAAAAGTAYGTGTAGAAATGAGACTACTCCCAGTCAATTACTCTGATTGCATGGTCTGAGTTGCTGAGAGTATTAATACAGATGAAATACAAGGAAAAACCTGGACATCAACTTATTTCTATATTTTTATATTTAGAGGAACTAAATATTCTAAGCAGGATCTTTTCAGTACAAGATTCTAATAACAATTTTATACCTCTCTCCTTTCTATTAGTGAACAATGACTATGARAAAAAAAATATTTATGAGATGTGCAGTGATCCACAGCTAACAGCTGAAGAGTAAACAGCATTACAGTGTTTTCATACTGAGATAGTACCCAGCACAGTTTAATACACAGTAGCAACTCAATAACTTCTGGAAAAAGACATGTGAGTAAAGCATAGAAAATTTAGAATATTTATGATAATAAAATACTTGTCATACCAAAATACTTTCAGTGTTTTCTCCTCTCTAGATGTTTCAGCTGTCCAAGGAAGTTAGGAAGGGTCCTGGGTTGTTCTCAGGAGAGGGAAAGGGAAGGAATGAGGAAGATTCTAGTATTTTTCAGTCTTACTTGTGTTATTTCTGAATATGCACAGGGGAGGTTTTCTCACCCCACCGTGAAAAAGGATAGCAGTCATCTGCAACCTACTCACTGTAAGGATTAAGTTTACTGAGCACTTGTAAGGCCTGTGGCAAAAGAAGTTGTTCAAACAATGCAGAAGTGAAATAAAACAACCCACTGGAAAAATCATTGCCTTTGACAAGTATATTTTTTTTCTTAAATGTTCTATTTTTTATTCACTAACACTGAACAAAAATTAGGTAAGTATTCTACTTTAGGAAATAGAATATCATATGGTGTTTTGTTATTTTTTGAAAATTATCTTGTTTTTCACTCTGCTAACTGGTTATGCTAGTGTAGTCAGACACATATTTACTTAAAACAGTCACATTCCTACAAACATTCAAGTTTTTCTGTTAGCAATAGCAGCATTAAGAATACCTGCCAAATCTTGAGAAAGTGTCATAGAGAAATGCCCCTTGGTGCTGGTATTAAAAGAAAGATTCAAACATATGGGATTGCACTAACATGTTAAGCTTTTAGGTAGTGTAACTGAACCAACTATTTAAGTTTCTGTGATGTTTTGAAAACATAGTGGCATAAAATTCCAAACAGCCTCCAGTACTGGTTTACTGTGATCTGATTAGCACCTGTTTGCATGCACTAATCCAACTTCAAACAAAAACGTGTGTTTTCCCCACTATCATTAGACCACACATTAGAGTCTCATCAATKCAGAATCCTAGGATTTAAGCCTGCATTTTCATTAAAGAAACATTTTTTTCTAAATCAGCTTTGCAAATTAGGGCAAGTCATGCAGAAAGATCAGTGGGATTGTGGTATTTCTCAACTTCTGTGCAAAGGGACTGAAMGGGTAATCTTAAAATATAACTGCAAATAAAAAAAGCACCTACATGCATCAACTATTTCAACCACCAAAGAAAAATCTTCAGACAAGTTACTCGAAATAAGCCAACCAAGATTTGAACACATTGTGTAAAGTACCTACAAACAGGATGGGATTGCTAAATTTCATTTGTGGATTTTTTTTTTTAATTCAGCTTTAATTTATCTGCTTTTCTCTTCCAAATCTCACAGTGAGAATAAGGATCATGGAACATTTAACTCAACCTTGACTAAGGCTCTACTGAACTATCTTCCCTGGTAGATATGCACARAAAGCTTTATCATTTTTCTTTGGAAAAAAAGTACAGTGAAGTTATGCATTTAAGTTAGGACAACTACACCTTTTCATGGAGGTAGTCCTTATAAAGTATCTGATTACTTAAATTAAAAAATTTGCATTTAGATTAGGCCTTGATTTTTCCATTGGTGCTCCATAATTTCAGCAATGATCTATGCTTTTTTTCCCCTTAAAATTAATATATCTGTGAATATATTTTAGCTACCTTTTCCACTTAAAATCCTGCCAACTTTTCTGCACAAGTGTGCTGGTTTTGGCTTGGGTAAAACTTATTTTCTTCACAGACTTCTTGCCTCTGTTTCAGAGTATGGTACAGCTCTGGGAAGGTGGGGGTGCATGGAAGGTTGGGMGGARACACAGGTGCCCCAAACTGACCATCTGACATCATGTTTAATATAGAAAGTGGAGGGAAGAAGAAGGCAGGGGGTGACATTTGGAGCAATGGTATTTGTCTTCCCAAGTCACTGTTATGTGTGATGGGGCCCTGTTTTCCTGAAGATGGCTGAACGTCTGCCTACCATGGGAAGCACTAAATAAATGACTGAATTCCTTGTTTTGCTTTGCTTGTGTGTGCAGCTTTGACTTTCACTATTAAACTGCTTTTACCTCTATGATTTTCCAGCTTTTACTCCTCGGATTCTCTCCCCAGTCCTGCTGGTACAGGAGTGAGTAAGCAGTTGTGTGAGGCTTGGCTGCTGGCTGAGGTTAAACCACAGCCACAAGTAAAGAGCTTTGACTGGTAGAATTTCCTTATTAAATTCTCAACATGCTTTTGACTTCTATATTAGATTAAAATTCAATTCTGAACAGGCAATTGAACCATTATCAAAAGTAGATATCTAAATGACATGCAAAGATGCCTGTTGCATATACACTACTAATAAACAATTACCTATGTTTTGGAAATTCTGATCATATAATTCTKTATTCCTCTGCTATTATCACACAAAAATTATTAAAATTATTTTCATCTGCATATCTTGAAATGTATTTATCAGAACTGGTCTTATCAAGTTTAGTAATGCAGAATGGTAGTATGCACATTCTCAGTTAATTTTACTAGATAGAACTATGTTTTCTTTTTCTTTTTCTGGTCACTGTTATGTGAACAGAAGGTGTTCAAGAATGTACAGGGTGGATTCTCCTATAGTCAGGTGTTTTCAGTACAGACTTCTTCCCATTAAGCACATTGTAATTATCAAATAAGTTCTTCACAAATGCAAAATACATTTCCTAGGAACAGGATATTAAAATAGCTTACCAAYAAATGATACTTTGATACAAACTTGTCTGGGGCCACTTGTGAACTAGGTCTCCAGCTATCTTGAATTCTCTACTYGATGTTTAGCTGTACCCCGAAACCATGGAGCAAACTAGAAAAACTATTTAATCCCTTAACATGAAATGGACTGAAAGACAACTGCTGGTCAGTATTAAGACAGATGGGTGCAAATGCAGTTAGGAAAAGCCAGGGCTAAACCTTTCAGTTGCAATATCTACCTATAAATACAGAATAAACAGGGGGTTACTCTGTAAGGACAGACACACAGACAGCCAGCTCTTGTATTCCTCACCCACAGAGGGTGAGAACTAAATTCTCCCTGTACTTAGTTGTCTGATAGCTTTGTTTTTCAGTTTCTGTGGTTTAAAGTTTGCAGAAAAAGGCTTCCACAGATTCTTCAAGCCTACTCTTTCTTTTGATCAAAYGCATTTGAAAGGCAACTCCCATTCTGTTTATACGTCTGTAACATGTGATTATTATAATTTCCTGAGCCCTGATAGTTTGGTAGGTACTGGAAGAAATATAAATGAAATTAGTGATGTCTCAGATGGCTAAAAATTGCCACTATAAAATTGCCATAAATCCTGTGTTCCTTCTAGAAACTAAACTCAGATTACTCCTTCAACRAGATATTGTTGAAAAGACTGTGCACCATAGGCAAAAGATGTAAGATATGGTTATGTATTACATTGTTTGGCTCTAGTTAGAAAAGTCATAWGTACTTTTTAAACCTGGATGATGAAATGGGGAAATTTAATGAAAAGGAATTTAGGTAGTCCTGAACACAAAATAAAAGACAATGACAGACAAGATACGGAACAAGGATAAAGGAATATTAAAAAGGCTGCAAAAGCAGACTAGGAGACAAATGAAAACCAAGAAGTTTGTCAAGAACAGAAAAATATCTCAGTGGAAAATAGTGATTAGTAGAGGGCAGTAAAAGGAGATGCTTGGCAAAAATTAGTATGACAATTACCATTAGAATGACAATCTCACTTCAGAGAAAATACTTAGAAAGGTAGGAACATATTCCATTAAATGGTCCAGCAATGTGAAATCAACAGTGAAATAAGTTTGAGAAAACAATGGAATTGAAGGACACAACTAGAATATACTTAGAGGGGTCCACAGAATAAGGCTTAGTACAGACTTGGAAAGATAAAAGTGTTAAATGACTTATAATAAGCAAAGGAAAGATTGGAATGGAGAAATTTACRAAGTGGGCAACAGAGAAGAGAAGGAAAAAAAAACTGGAAAGCAGATTCTAATGATATACCAGGCAATGTGCAAAGCTTGTACATAACGTTTTAAATTCTATTTTTATGAGCTTGAAATGAAATGTTTATGTATGTCCAATACTTTAATTTCAAACAAAATTGGAAGAATTTTTATGTTGGTGTATGGAAGACATATCCTTTAGCCTAAAAATATTATGGTGATGCTCTATAATTGTTCCTCTTTTGATTTTTTTAAACCAATTTAATAACCATAGAATCATAGAATAACCTGAGTTGCAAGGGACCCACAAGGATTATTGAAGTCTGACTCCTGKCCCTGTACAAGACAGCCCCAAGAAAATCACGTTGAAGTCAAAATGATGAGGTAACACAAATCTCTGAATATAATGTTGCTATAGTACACCTGAAAAATGACACTCATGTTAACATTACTGCTGTGAGAAACACTAGTCAAGTTCTTGTTAGTCTGTCAGTTGGATAGTCAACATATTACATTGAGAATTTAATCAGCACATTCATAAACTTTGGACTGYCCAGAACTCTTGATGCTAAATGTCCAGCCTGCTTTAATTACAGAAAGATAAAATCTTAAATTTTTCGGAAACCTGGTTTCATGAGTTCTGCTCATAGAAAAATTGCTAGGAGTGGAATTTAAAACCTTGCTAAAATAATAGGATATGTGAMTGTCTGTACTTTAGAGGTTAGGTTGCATGAAGTGAGTGAAATCTTAATGTCTCAAGTAGCTACACATAGCACAGAAAGCTTCTGTATAGCAGATTATGCTTATTGCAGATAAATTATTGATAAATAAATTAGTAGGAATTTGGGATGAAAAATGTCCCTCAGAAATAAAATTATACTACCTAACCACCACTTTCAATGAAATCTGCTTGCAAACCTAAYGACAAAGAGAAAATAATGGCCTTGTACTTCTTCAGTACCACTGAGTGATAACAGCAACGCATTTTATTTCATCTTTTCCAATGACTAGCCATRAGAACTGATTGAATTTGCATTATTTTTGCATTGTGGTAATTTAGGCTATTATATTAACTTAMGAGATTTTCAAGAGTGGAAAGATTAATTTCTTCTATTAGGTTTGGTTTTGATTTAGAGTATAGCATCTTCACTGTTGAGCAACTTTGGAAGTATGCTATATATGGATCAAGTTAATGAAGTTGAATGTGAGGAAATCTAAAATCCTAGACAATAACCAAAATGTTTTAAGACCCTGTAAATGCAAGCACAAAAAATATTGTTTTCCATTCAAGAAATACTCAGCAAATTTTATTAAAATATTTGTGCTGTTATTTATAAGTATTCCACATTTTTAATCCTGGTGTTTCAATAAGCATTTAATACAAATAAACATATCCATGTTCCCTGTTYTCTGGTATTTTGTAAGCAGTCTGTGCTTTTCAACATTTAAGTTCTCCTTATTTTGTTTTCCTGTTGAATTTATTTTACCGTCTTGTTTACAGAGGTCTCTTTCAATCACTTTAGAAGTGTTTAAATGATCAGATTCCATGGTTGGGTTATCAATATGTTAAGAAGTCAGAACTAGACATGGTGGTATGCTGTAATTGCTATTCCTCAGGCTTTGGACGTCAAAAGCAAGACTGGTTTTCCAATGTGCTAAGCATTTGTAACTTCAGCCATCCATGTRTAGTAGCTCTCAGCCCTGCTAATTGAAGGTGTTCCAAAATGAAATTCACAAGAAACTGATCTTCAGAAATTGCTTTGAAAAGGGCTACACRGCAAGCTATACAATGCATGACAATGTAGCCCTGGAATGAGGGAACCCATCTTGCAGTTTATTTTCTAKCAGAATTGGTACGTATGTTCTGATAATGACCTTATCAACATGATTTTAAGGCTTTCTCAAAGATCTGTACAGCAAATTCCAAAGAAGCAGCCTCTTCATTTTCCTTAGTCCCAAAACTCAAAGAGCAGCTGAATTTTTTTCTTTCAGTTTTATTAATTCATAATTCATAATGCCTGAAAAGTTTGCTTTGCAAAAAAGCATGGAGGACTCACTTCCCYGGAACAGGGTTCAGCTTGTTCCCCAGGTACATTTTTCACATTTGCAGCTCCTCAAAGTCCTAAAACTAAAGATTTAATCAAGAATGCAGATTCAGGTCTTMCCTATTTTCAATGAAACTTTGAATTTATCCATCTTAATTCTCACGTTTGCTTTCTCACACAATATAAGTAATAATTTCAGAAAGTATTTCATTGCTTAAAACACACTTTCTTCCACACTTAGACTCTTAAGCCAAAACCATCCTCTTTCTTTTTCATAACATACTCTGAAGAAAAAACTCCTGGGCTTACCTGCAATGCACAACCATAGGTCCAGCATCAGGTGGGTTGCAAGTCTTGACTCGTCGCAGGAAAGCTAAGAATGGTGTTGGGTGTTCTGGGACACCATGGTCAGGCCAGGCAGTGAACTGGAATTGTCTCACCTCCCTTTTCTCACTTGAGCCATTCTATGAAATTTAAAAGTTTCATGACAAAACTGCTACTTGAGATGATATTGGCACTTTTCAGTGAAACAACTGCAGAAGCATTTATACCAGTGACAATTGTTTMAATGTTTGGGGCTAGCAAGAAAAAGAACTCAGGCTATGGAGAAAAATTCAATTAAGGATTCAGACAATGTATGATCTTTAACTGTACTGTACTGTTGTGCACCACAAGTTCCACAGACTTAGTATTCAGGTTTTTCATGGTGAGAGCTCTGCATTGATGTGCAAAACTTCACGTTATCAGAAAAACACAGCACTCTGTAGAAGTGTAAGTGTTCAGTGCTGTTAGAAGGAAACACGGGAGAAAAATGAAAGGGGAGGAAGGGGAGAAAAGGAATATGGAAGTAAGGGGAAAAGGCACACAAGTAAGGCAGGAAGCAAAAGGAAGAAGGAGGAAAAGGTGACAGGAGGGAAGTTGGTGATARGAAGCAAGGAATGGGAGGAGAGGGRAAAAATTGCCAGCCTTTCAATTTARAAGTATATAGTAAGTATACRTAAGTATATWTACCTTGTAAAGTGCAAATGTACGAACACAGTATGTTGCCAGTTCAACAGTGTCTACAAGGGTCACTTGGATTAGTCCATAAGTTTCTGTGCCTCTGCTTGGCCAGTACTGATCACACTTCACCTGCAGTGGAAAACAYGTTATCATTTAATACATTTAATACTGAAATTTATTACGTCTGACTGTATATCACCACAGRTTTTAAAAGTATGTGGAGATAGAATGGCCAACTTCCAACACAAGAAATTTATTTTMTCATCCAGAAGRACTGCTCTTTTGGTAGTAGATTATATAATGTCTTYTTCCATAATGGGCAAGTTCAGTAAGACAGATAATTGAGAAATGCTAATAAGCATAGATACACTGGGAAAAAAATTATAGTAGCTTGAAGTATGACCTACATCTTCACTTTTCTCAGTCCTTAATTCAATAACAGTACCAATCCCTTCAAAATAGATGGAACTTTTTTTTAATATTTGCCATATTTACATTAGTCCCCAAACTTATAAACTACTGCTTTGGTGTTAATATTTATTATGTACAGAAATAGCTCAGTACAAACAAGTATTTTTTTAGAAATAATTTCAGTACACTGATAAATGAAAGGGCATCAGCAACTATTAAGTGGATGGGGAGGAAAAAAAATTCCTTCTGAGATCAGTGCTCATCAGAGGAAGCATATAATGAAATTGGGTCCACAGGCATTTGAAAAACATGGTTTGGTRCAGAGTTCATCTATCAAACTTAAAAAACATGGAGCATTTAATTCAGAGGAATCTTAATTTTAAAATGCCGTGGTTTACAATATTTAAAAAATGCAATACTTTTGTGTAAGATGACACATAAGAGAACCAAGTTTTTATCATCATTGCTAARGCTCAATAATTTGTTTCAGTTAAAAAGGGTATTTACAATGAAAACTGTTAAGAAAATAGAAATGCTGAACCCCTAAACCCACCAGAAAATGTAGTACAAGGCAGTATGGGGGTCAAGTAATTGAAAATATTTTTCTTTCAGTGGCTGATGGGTGAAAAAGATAGTCAATCTCTATTCTATTTATAACAATATATTCTTACCAATTAGCTCTACCTACAGTACAGAAAAGAAGTTTAAACTGAGTCCAGTAATAACACATTAGTTTTTTATGATAAATGTCTTYATCAATCACTCCAAGCCAGACTCATACTAAATTCAATGAGAATGCACTAAGTGCAAAACACAACAGAACCAGAATTTTTCACAATATTTCCAATAAAAAAAAAATGTGAATAGTCATGCTAATTCACAAAAAAACTAATTATTTCCCCAAAAAATGGGAAATTAAAATATGCATCTTTGAAACTCATGTGTTCTCCAGGTTTTTTGTTCTTCATTCAATACTTATTGAAAAAAGACTTGGTATGCTTTCCAGCTCTCCAGACCCAAATAGCTTTTGCTCACAGATCATTTTATTTTAAGGCTCAGAGGTCACAGATCATTAACAGTTCACAAATCACAGCCTGAGAACAAGTAATCTAKATAGAGAGGAAAAAGATTCTAGCCACTGAAGCAGGTTATAAGAATTCATTAGTGGCAAAGTAAAGGGAAACAATTTTTTTCCAGGAAATCATACTTAAATTTAGAGACAAGGAATTGCAACAAAGTAACTAAAAATGTTGATTGAGACTGCTCTATTAAAATGGAATTCACAGTGAAAAATCCTCTTATTAAGTAATTAAATAATTATTTCTTGTGTCATTTACTGAAAGTATAGATCAAACATATATACATATATATATAGTCTGCAAATAGTTCACAAATATCCATCATATACTTGCAAGATTCCTAGTACTTTCCCCTTTGGTCTTTGTAAACCAAACTGAAAAGCATGTTTTCAACTGAGAACATGAAACATAATTAAACTAAATCTAGTTTCACTTCATTATTCATAAAGAAAAAGTGCAACATATCTATATTGGTTACCTATAATTTAAACAAATGAGTTATGGTTTATTATTTGTTAATTCCCATTTTTTCATGGAAAGTGTTGATACATAATAACTGTAATTTSTAATCTTAGCAAATATGGGTTTAGTATAAACTTCTGACTAAATGGAATTTTTCAAAATTTTTTTTAATTAATAAAAATGAATTTTTAATTAAAACAAGGTTTTGGGTTTATTTTTAATGTATTAGTTAATATGACATAAACTTCAATTATGATCTAATTTTTCTAAAATAATTTCTGTGAGAGCTATGTGATGAAGAGAACTACTGCTGGAAGCAGACACTAAGTGTTCAATAAGAAACTCAGTTTGTATAGTATATATATTATTTGGAAGTGGAAACTGATGAAAGTAAGTATCAATTCTTTTAGAAAGAAAACCTGATTTCAGGTTGATGRGGACTTGACCTTCTGGAAGAGCACACGAAGCATAAGTTGATTGAACTGCATCTTTTGTCCCTTTTGCCTATTGATTTTTGTCAGGACAAGAGGTCTTCTTCAGAGATGTGTCCTTCTGTGCCTCCTACCCTCTTYTGCTCTGTGATCATAAACCTTATATTCCCAATACCCCTAACAATTTAGAGTCCAATTTATCTTTGTGAGACATCAAACAATGTTTTCTATTGGACTTCACTGGCAGCAGAGGACCAGATAATACAAGTTAATTGGTAAGACACTACTTTCTGAGACAGAGTTCTTTCCAAACATTTTATTCTACCTTAAAATCCCAGTCTTCAGCTCTTGAAGTAGGAGAGGTTATGTTCTTTTCAGAAAAAAAAATCTCAACCCCCTTGAGTCATCCAAAATTTAGTACTAAATGTCTCCAAGTCAATTTTGAAATTTTTTGCCAAATGTGTTCTTGCATTAGCTTTTTGGTCTGTGTTTCATTTCTCTGTAGTAAGAGTGATTTCTTCCTTGCTTGTGTAAATCACTTGGAAAAAAATTTTAATGTGGCAAAGTATGGTGATGATAAAACCAGCCTCCCCAGAAACACAATTACAGTTTTTATTGTCACAGTTATTTTCTAATATACCTTTGATGAGCCCTCACCTCACAATCATCATRTTTCTCTTATCCATGTGGCTGTGAGTTCCAAGGGTTGATCTCCCTAGCAAACTATATTCACCTGCACCCAATGACAGATTTTCTGTGCCACTAACTGCATATGAGAACAGCTTTCAGTAGAAATTATCTAATGTTCTCTTTCCTGTCACTAAAGATGGCAAGATGAATGAAGCAGACACATGAGTGTGAAATAACTCACTGGTAATTTAAAAGAGTGTTTTTTCWAAGAGAAATGAAATTACAAGTACTGACAAGCATATCTTTTACTACTACTTTCACTACCACAGAAYCACCAKGTTGGAAGAGATCTTCAAGATCAYTGAGTCCAACYCATGCCCCAACACCTCAACTAAACCATGGTACTGAGTGCMACATCCAGTCTCTTTTTAAACACATTCAGGGATGGTGACTCCACCACCTCYCTGGGCAGGCCATTCCAGTTCATTGTTCTTTCTGTAAATAAAYTTCTTCCTAATATCCAACYWCTATTYCCCTTGGYRCAGCTTGAGACTGTGYCCTCTTGTTCTGTCAGTGCTGCCTGGAGAAAGAGACCAACCCYCACCTGACCACAGCCACCTTTCAGGRAGTTGYAGAGAGTGATAARGTCACCYCTGAGTCTCCTTTTCTCCAGGCTAAACAACCCCAGCTCCCTCAGYTGTTCCTCACAGGGTTTGTGTTCCCAGCCCCTCACCAGCCTCGGTGCCTCCTCTGGACGCGCTCAAGCGTCTCAAGGCCCTTCCTAAACTGAGGGGCCCAGAACTGGACACAGCACTCGAGGTGTGGCCTCACCAGTGCCAAGGACAGGGGAGGAATGACCTCCCTGCTGCTGCTGGCCACACCATTCCTGATCCAGGCCAGGATTGGCCATTGGCCTCCTTGGCCACCAGGGCACAGCCTGGCTCATGTTCAGCTGCTGTCACCAGCACCCCCAGGTCCCTTTCCTCCTGGGCACTGTCCAGCCACACCATCCCCAGCCTGTAACATCGCAGGGGTTATTGTGGCCAAAATGCAGGACTTTGCACTTGGACTTATTAGAAGTCACTCTATTGGACTCTGCCCATTCATCCAACCATTCCAGGTCTCTGTGCAGAGCCCTCCTACCTTCCAACAGATCAACACATACTCCCAGCTTAGTTTCATCTGCAAATCTACTGATGGAAGACTCACTACCCTCATCCATGTCATCAATAAAAGCATTGAACAGAAGTGGCCCCAGCACAGACCCCTGAGGGACACCACTGGTGACTGGCTGCCAGCTGGATGCAGCACCATTCACCACCACTCTCTGGGCCAGCCATGCAGCCAGTTCCTAACCCAGCAAAGAGTGTTCCTGTCCAAGCCATGGGCTGCCAGCTTTTCCAGGAGTGTGCTGTGGGAGACAGTGTCAAAGGCCTTGCTGGAGTCCAGGTACACAACATCCACAGCTTTTGCTGCATCCACCAGGCAGGTCAGCTGGTCATAAAAGGAGACCAGATTGGTCAAACACAACCTACCCCTCTTAAACCCATGCTGGCTGGGTCTGATACCYTGGCCATCCTGTAAGTGCTGTGTGATGACACTCAGTATAAACTGTTCCATCACCTTACAGGGTACTGAGGTCAGGCTGCCTGGCTTACAATTACCAGGATCCCCCTTCCTACCCTTTTTGTAAATGAGTGTCACACTGGCCAGCTTCCACTCATCTGGAATCTCACCAGTGAGCCAGGACTGTTAGTAAATGATGGAAAGTGGCTTCACAAGCTCATCTGCCAGCTCCTTCCTCACCCTGGGATGGATCCCATCTGGGCCCACAGATTTATGAACAGCCAAATGGCTCAGCAGTTCTCTGACTGCCTCCTCCTGGATAACAGGGGGACCATTCTGCTCCCTGACACCATCTACCATGATCATAAGTTGCACACTGCCAAAACCACTATGTATGACATCAGAGCAGTTCTCAAATGACTAAATATATTAAGAAATTTTTAAAGTACCAGAGTAATAGATGTAGCTAGAATACAAAACTAATGATAGGCACATTGCCTCTCAAACATACGCRTATTTTCTTTCTCTACATTTTTTTCACTCAGACCATGCAAATCCTTGCTCWTCATGGAAATACAAGTATTCATTGAAAGCAAAGCTGTAAGAAAATGTAAATGCATCCTTTTCCATTATAAATGAGAAGCTTGAGACATTTTCAGACTTGAAGGGTTTCAGCTAGAGTTCCTAATATTCGTGGATATTCACACTTCAACAAGTCACAGACACTAGAGAACATGCTGCTATGCATCAACAGAGCTGAAGGAAGTGTATTTCCATATGAACATATGAATACAAAGATTCCTGACATTCAAGGGTAGAGAAATAATTTTCCAGTATAAAGTTCCATCATTCAGGCTGAAAAGCTCCTTCAGGTGATTCTTAACACATGAATCATCTGTTACAAGCCATCTAAGATTATAAGGACAAAACAAAAAAAGATGAGGAAAGAGACAGAAAACTAGTGTCAGGCAGATACATATAGCACATTATTTACTGTAAGAATGGTGTATGAATTATGCTGAATTTAGAATACAGTAATACATAATTTCTTGCTCTGATTTTCTTACTAAAAATACTTTTGCAGAATTTTCTGTAGTATATTCAGATGATCTTCCTTCAATGATGGCAGAAGAATAAATTATGTTGAATGGTAATACTAACTATGCAATAAAAAGGTAGTGCCAATTCATATTCATAAATAAGYTTTAGATTTTGGTCTTAATTGCAGTAGCTGCAAAAAAAAGTTCCAATAGAATCTGGAGGCAACATAAATGGACCATAAAATAATCAATTCATAGCAAACTGTAGTCCTCTACTACGGCTTCAAATCCACCCTCATTACACCCCTACTTTCTGAAATGTCTGGGATATGATTAGTAGGTTAACAGTTAACACTGAAAGATAATTGATTAATTAAAGAGATTATCCCCAAAATACTTTTCATTCTGATCCTTATGAAAGAGTGTGGTATGGTTATTAAAACAAAASRAAACACATATTGAAAGGAATATTGRGCATRTTTAAAAGCTCCTCTATCACAATTTTCATCTTCATCTAYACAAGCAAAGAACAGTTCAAAACTGTATTGCTGATATCAATGTGAGATGCCCTTTTTAAGCTCCTTCTAACAGCAGGGGAGGCATGTTTTTAATGAATTCATTGTGAAGGATGAGTCTGTCAAACAGTTAAGTTCAGCCAGATTTTCCAAAAAGGTCTTGAAAAGGTTTAAATGAATGGGCTGACTGGAAAAGTGAATGTGCTGACTACTTTTTGTTTCATCTTCTTGTACTCAAGGCTGATCACTCTGTGCAGCCTGAATAATCCTTTAACTGAATAAGATATTACAGTRTGAAGAACATATTGAACATTTCTGCCTGCTGTTCAAGTGCTGTAATGAAGATCTACTATTTTCCATAAAAGAGAACTACCTCTTTAAGCTGATATAAATATTACGTAAAATACCAGCGAAACAAAAGGATCAAAAGAAAGAAGCATCGCATCAAAAAATTCTATTATTATTATGTCTTTGGTTCACCTGAAACAGAACTAATACATGAAAAGGTACATAGGAAAGTATTTTGTGGACCTAGAGGTCTCAGTTTGGATTTTCATTTCTGAATGGAACTTCAAGTCAAGGTGAGATTTCTATAGCTAGTTTAATACACATATGAAATTAATTATTTCATACAGTTCTTGTTACATGAACCAGAAAATTTCCCTAGCAAAAGCATTGATTACCAACCTCAGCACCCAGCTGTATCCATTAACTTTCCCAGAGCATAGGACAAACTCCAAAAATGATGCAAATCATAATATTCTTTTCCAGAGATACCTGTTGGAAGTACTTAAATTTTCCCAATTTACGGCTTACCATGTAACACTAAATCTACCCTGTGACATTTTCAAGCCTCAAACTGCTTGACAGAACACTGAAGTAATACACTACAATGCTAAACCAAACACAAACTGATCATGTGTCCAGAGAGGGCTGCAAAGCTGGTGGAAGGTCCCAAATGTAAGTCCTATGAAGAGTGGCTGAGGATACAATGGGTGTTCAGTCTGGAGGGAAGAAGGTTGAGGGGGCACCTTATTGTGCTCTAGAACTACCTGAAAGGASGTTGTGGCAAGGTAGTGGTCGATCTTTTCCAGGCAACCAGCAACAGGACAAGAGGAAAAGGCYTCAAACTGCACCAGGAGAGATTTAGGTTGTATATCAGGAAAAATTTCTTCACTGGAGGAGYGGTTAAGCATTGGAACAGRCTTCCCAGGGAAGTGGGGGAGTCACCATCCCTGGAAGCATTCAAAAGACAAGTGGACATAGCACTYTGTAATATGGTTTAGTGGGCATGGTGGTATTAGGTAAAAGGTTGGATTTCATGAGMTTGRAGGTTTTTTCCAACCTCAGTGATTCYAAGATTCTACATTCACTCAGTTTTGAAAACAAACAAGCAGAATTTTTAATGTTCTAACTCAAAATGCCACTGGGGATTTTCTACATGTGGCATAGTTCCTCTGTTTGCATTATGAGAAGAATTATATGAGGTAGTAATGTATGTCCTACTTTACCTCAAGCACAAWGCAAAGGAACTAAGAAAATAAAGTCAAATTACAGAGTTAGAATATGGTTTTGACTAAACCACTTGCTATACACTTGCTTCAGGGAAATGATATTTTTATAGAAAACCATCAGTTTACCCTAACAGCTAAAATAAACCACACAGAATAATACAAAAAAATCTAGATGGTTGCCTTGAAAAATACTTTTGGCAACACCAGGTATTGCCAGCTTGCAATTGCAATTGCACCTGACCATTTCAGGTAAGACTTTGGTGCAAACAGTTCTTGAAAGCTTACAATTGGGACTGCAYACAATATCCTACAATGCTTTCCACATTCTTGACATTACATTTTGGAAGTTCTTTAATAGTTCAATATAAATCATCTTTGCTGCAAAGYTTATTTCTCCATCCTTAAAGCCTCAAAGGCAGGAAAAATGGTTGATTACTATGAAATTTTTCAACAGCCTGTCACATGCTGAAAGACTACAATGATTTCCTTCATTCTCTTATATATAAAACAAATCAAAATCTTTCTGACTATTCCTCCAGCATCTGCTCCTTACTGTTCTCTTCTAGATTCTCTGTAATTTACCAACATCTTTTCACATGGGGCATTAACTCTCTATGTTCTTAACTTCAAATGCGTATAAGCTGAAATAACCAAACTTAGAGCCTATGCAGTGTGTAAAAACAATTCCTTCACAGAAAATTAACCCTACTTATAGTATGGCATTTCCACAGCTATTTTACTGGATGATAGTAATAGTCTGAATTTTAGCTGYGGCACCTTGGCACAACTTCCACCTGAACTGTGCCTAGGAAAAGAAACTCTAAGCTTCATTGGATTCTTACATGCATTAATCACCTATCACTGATGACATTTCAGTGAGAGCTGACCATGTTCCTGCCCTTGTGCCCCTGAGAATCCTTCCGTAATGAACAGTTATGGCTGAGTTTTACAATTTTGACATTACAACTGGTGACTTTACCTCGTAAGATGGTGTAGGAATTCTTGGACTGTAGCCATAGCAGTCTGTTACACTGAAAAAAAAMCCCAGTACAAACCTACACATTTTTATTTTTATTTTTGTAAATCTGGTGAACACATGGTGTACTTGATTTTGTGTTTTTATTCCCCCTCCCCCCTCCCTAGTTCTCTCATTCATTCTTCATCTGACTCATATYTTAGCAAGCAGTGAGCACTACAGTGAAATAAAATTCTGGTAGTATATTATTGGTACAGATGGTATTGGTTTGCCATTAAAACTAGGGAATTAACAATGACACCTTCACTTTACCTATTGCTGACTTCTCTATTCTTTTAGTGAAGATATCTAATTGTCACTTATTCTTGATACAGTATTTTGAGAGATAATACCTCCAGTATTACCCAAACATACTTAGGAGAAAAGATCTGAAATTTGCTGCAGAAGCCCTGCACAACAAATGGAAAACTAACCTCAACACAATCACATAAAAGTCTGCAGCATCCATTTCATACAGAAAATAAAACTGCATTCTTAGTTTTCTATGCTTATTAMTTAGTGTGGTGCATGTACTCTTGCTTTGTCTTAGGTATGAAGTCAGATAGATTAGTTATCAGTGCCTACTCTGTCATCAACAAATAAGGATTCATGAAAAATATTAGCAATMTGCACATTTTGACTAGAAAAATGTAATTTTCTTCCCAGACCTGCCTTTATTTTTTCCTTACCATAGCAAGACTTAGAAATCTTTGGTCACCAAAGTCTATTTCTAAGCTGTTTTTACTAAGGACTCCCAATGTACAATTACATTTTATACTGTGTTTTCAACTCATTGTGGGTTTTGTACGAATTGAATTTGAATAAAACTTCCCTGATTCCATTTATGATATGCTCCTTGAAAAATCCAACCAAACCCACTAAGCAAAACAAACCCCTAACAATTATTTTACCTACTTGATATTTCTACTGTCACCCATTTTCCATTTTTCTTACCCATGGAGTAGTCAATATATCTATAAAACTAAGTTGAAATACTCAAAGGTAAGTGTTCTGATGCTTGACACTTGGAACAGCAGGAGTTCCTATTTCACATTTCAGCAATACCAGGAAAATTCCATTTTGCTTTTCTCCTGATTCCCTTAGGTATCAGTGACAAGTTGAGAGAAGTCCAGAGATTTTCAACTATCTTTTGATGTTCTTATAGAACAAATGCAGAGCCCATGCAAATAGTCCCATGTGTATCAATAATGGGGAACAAAATCTGAGACAGGATACATGACTTTTCTACTGGGCTTGTTTCAATCTCCCCCTTCCCAATGAAGGCTCAGGATTCAAGATGTTAAATCTTGACAAACCAAGATGATTATTCTACCTTTCTGCTTCTTTAGATAATTTTTTCCTTATAATATTGATGACACTTCATGACAGTCTAATARGTGTTTGGATCAGGCTAACAGAATGCCACAAATGTAGTTTCCTCAAGTATTCACTTAGTCATTAGCAAATTTGAATGAATCTGATAGTACTACTATGAAAAGAAAAGCCATCCTCATGAGTTAAGAAGTTCAGAATCTGGCTCAATATCAATTTGATACTGACATTATACTGTCATTTAGCTGCTAATATTTGAACACTTGAAAGTGTTATTATATTTTAATTTAACTTTGACCTGACTGGGTTTTTTTGTCAAAAGATTTTAAATCTAGGCAATGGGKTCCCAATACGGAAAATACTGGAATAAGATTAAGGAGGGAAGTATTTTCAATCAGTTCCAAAATAACACAGCAAACGTACTCAAAATACAGAATTAAAAGCAAAGAAGGAAAGGATAGAATTCTCTTGCAAGTGGACAATATAGAACAGTATTCTACCATGAAAAARCAGGCAGGACTAGATATTTCCTGTTGGAGGCAATGTTATGTTTTGCTATGAAGAGAAGTTTTTCATCTGTTCATTCATTAAATTCACTGCTGCACATGAGTACTCAAAATATCCAATTAATTGAGAAGACCAAAGAAAAAAAACCCCAACGCAAAACTCAACAACAAGATCTAATCTGTATTGCTTGGCATAGAGAAGGACTGAGAAGTAGGAGAGAGAGGTATCACACTTTAAAGCTTTACATGTTTTACAAATTTCCCTAGTATAACACACAACTGCTTTTTTTTAATCTCAAATTTACAACCTTCAATATTGTTCTTTYATTTCACTGAGATTAAACTTGTATTGATGCCTTGGGAAGGCTGACCTGAAACAGAGACTGGACAGAACTAGAGAATAAAAGCAAATATTTATTGAAAGGCCCCAGGATACCCCTGGGACACCCAAACTCRASCAGGTGGCCCCTCCACYGTGAGCTGGCTCCTGAACCTGAGAGCCCYACCACCCTGTCTGTTTGGGTTTATTTGCATATTGTCCAATTACAACTCCAGGCTGTGAAGTCTCAYTTTTCTTGTTTCTCCCTTCAGTCCATCGTTGTTTATGCTTTTGGGCCAGAAAGTTGTCCTTGGTTTTCAGCAGGAAAGCTTTTGTTTTGTCTACCTACTACCTACTAGCACTTAAYATGAAGCTTACAACTACACTTGAAACAGCATGTAATCTGGAAAACATAAAAGCTAAAACTAAAGGCATCAATATCTGTGACAAAAATGCTACTAACACTGTTCCATGCACTGCCAGTGTGTATAATCCTTTTTGATACAAATTATTTTCATGGTAGCTGAATGATGAGACTGACTTTCTCACTGTAGTCTGGTTTAGGTCAAGGGAAATTCAGGTGATGACATTTAATATGAAACCAACTAAGTGTGAAAGGTTATAAGTGAAAGATCTTTTTTTTTTCCTGCAGCTTCCTTATAGGCAAACAAATGAATAATGAATTCACTGTAACATCTTCATTTGATCTGCTCAGCTGTAAAATATGAACATTCTCAAATCTGAAGTCACTCAGACATCTAACACATGCTAATGAACCAACTTTGTTTCTGCAGATGCAATTAAAATGCTCATCTTTATCTATGCAGTCCAGGTTAAAAAGGCTGATACCAGGCTGCAGGACTACATAATGACTAAAAGCTAACTAAACAGAAATGACGACATGGAAATGGAAAGCAGAAAGTCCCAGGGAGAAACAATCTTGCCTTGCAGCAGGAATAATGATCAGGCTGCCAAGACACAAAAGCAATCAAAGCAGAATCAAAGGAGAAAGAGAAACAAAATTAGCAAAGCTCTTCATCCCTAATGATATGTAACAGTGCTTATATTTCATGTTTGAAATCTCACTTGTTTTTCTGCTGCAAGAATATGCTATATAAAAATGATACCATGAGAAAAAATAGCAACGTAATGTCATCACTGGGTTTTATTCCTACACAGGGATTCCCAGTGCTGCCTCACCATCAATGTCATTAATTACATTACATGCAGCTACTGTATCAGAAGAGGTAACTGGTATGCCATATCCACAGAGCTGCAGACTCTGAGACTGGGAGCTGAGTTATGTGCTGGATAGCTGGTATGCAATGCTCTGCAATGGATGCATCAAATTCAGCCTATGAACACAGAAGGTGCTAAATTATGCACAAAAACCACACAAATATAAGCACTGAATGCATGAGCAATCCATTGACTAGAATGTCTAGTTTCTCATTCCATTTAGGGAATGCATGGCTTCTGAATGCTAATCACTTCTGGAGGTGATTACTATTCTGATCAGTGTTTTTTTGGGGTGCAGCCAACAAAGGCTAGAGTTAGCTTAAAACTCTGCTAGGCAATTATTGGAGAGAATGAGAAGAATTTAATTTAGCTACATCAAAACATCCTTCTAGACAGTGGCTGTCTGTGGCCTGCAGTATTAAGATAAACTTTCAAGAACTTAAGTATACCTTTTGCAATGGGCTGCTTATTAAGAACCGATTTTTTATTTGCTCTGGTGTCATTTAACAGCAACTTTAAAAAATTAATTAGTGAAGAAATGGGCAAAATTTCATTTTCTCARTTCCAAACACGAAGTGCCTGGACTAGACAAGGTCTGTAGACCCAAGATAAAACTAAAACTTCTGCTCATAYTACCCTTTTCTAGGTACTAATTGCCACCAGGTATGTAAAAGCAGTGGTGTTAATGTGGGTTGAAGTTACATGTGGGAAGTGATTCTATAATSAGAATGCTATACATTGCTTGAACTGCAAAAAACCTGCTCTACTTATAGAAATGATGGAAAGGGTAAAAGAATAAATATATACATATTTTGGTAAGCCTCCAGARAGGAATTACTGCTGCCAAGATGTTCAAGTTATGTAATCATCACAATTATAGGTATCGAAGCATATGAAGAAGATATCAATGCCAAGACAGTACAGCATTAGCCTTTATGGTGCACTCCACCCTGTTCCAGGATGACACATGCTGAAATATTTTCATTTTGAAATGGAGTTCATCCATGAACTACTGAAATATCAACTATTACCCAAATACCTCTGTAAGATATTTTACTGATTTAAAACCAGTCTGGATGAAAAATCTGCTGTCCTCCAATCTAATGTCTTTCTATATAACTGAAGTCTTCTTTATCCTCCATTTATGGAATTTTTTAACTCATTGCATTTAACTCATTTTTCACTTATTGCCTTCAATACCTTAGCTTTTTCCACCTTCCACCTGCAGTCCTGCAGCCTGCTTCCCACTTGCAGCTTCCTGCCCCTTCATACAACCTTCTAGGACAGAATACCTCAGAATGCTTGTGGCACTGGTTCTTTTCTGTGATGCTCCTGTTTGTTATTCATCTCCTGGATTTGAAAACTCTTCTAGTGTTGTTGTGGCAGGATCCCAAGGAAGTGATTTCCACTGACACTAGAATCACCACTTCCTTCTTCCCTATGTTTGGTTGAAGTTTCTGGCTTATGATACAGCAGACATAAATGTTTGCAGAAGGCTCAGGATTCAACCAGCTGTGTAGCACTCTCCCTAGGCAATGTGCATTCCCAGCAATGGTAACAGCATCATGAGCATGAACAACCCATGAGATAGTACATCTTGACACAAAATACAGTTACTGTAGAAAAAGTTGGATGGAGGAACCACCAGTGAGAGCTAAATACTTGTTTATCTTCCTGATTGGCTGTTGACAATTTTTCTCATTTCTCTTTCTCCCCATTTTCCTCTTCTTCTTCTCTTCTGTTATTTTTTTTCCTTTTACTCCCTCCTTTCCAATAAAACCCATTTGTAGAACTGATAAATGCCACCAAATACAGACTCACTAGTAAATCTTCATGCAACACACCATGGTCTGTTACTACATTTTCTATCACTTTCTTTATCTTACAAAAATCCTAATTACTATTTTTTATTTCCTTTTACATATAACATTTTATTATAACTCTTCTAATAATAGACTCTATAGTTCTATTATTTGAATAGTATCATGCTATTATCAGAACAATGTCCTTATGTTTTAGTGCTTTACTTCCCTAATTTTACTTTGGTCTGCAAAATTGAATTTGAAATACCACAGATAATTCTGCATTCTGTTATTGCATGTGCTGTTGTAATTTTCCTAGCTACCAGCATGTGCTCAAAAAAAAAAAGTTTCTCAAGCAAATCCAAATCCTCACTGACATTAAATAATTCTGAATCTATACAATTTGAAACTGAGAACTGAATCCTGTTGACATACATTAATTTCTTCATAACAGGATGATACAATCATATTCTTATTACAACAGAGGAATTAAGTCTTTTGGTCACCTCATAAGATTTCCATCACAATTAAAAAGAAAACAACTACTCAAAATCACTGTGATCAAAAAATTAAAAATTTTCCAGAGCATAAAAATATACTAATAAATGCCATGACTTGGTAGCTTCATAGTGAAAGCAAGATTTCCTATATATAACTGATTTTCATGGTGCAGACACTTTTAACTCATAACCTAAAAGAACCCCAGTTTTTTTACACTTACAAAGAAGGCAGGCAAACATACACAAAAGAAACAAAAAACTGACATTAGTGGTATCTCAGGTACAATATTATTAACCTTGTATAAGTTTTCCTTACCCTGGACCTCTCCTCTAGTTTTGTCATCATGACRACAGTTGCACCTTGCTGTTCCCACATCATTCTCCAGAAGTCACCAAAGGTTTCTGGCARTGCCCCCTGTGTTGCTATATAAGCATTCTGCTTCCTGTATCCATCTATGTAGTTGGCATTGATGTAGTCGCTGCCTGGTATGCCTGCAAAGAGAAGAGAGTCAAAATACAGGGGAGAATTCCTGAGCTGTCCTGTTGTAAAGGGCTGAAAAATCCCGTGAAACAGATGATTTGATGAATCTTGGCTTGCTGCATGCCAAATAGCACATGGGTGCTTACAAGTGAGTGTAAGGCATTTGTGGAGTCAAGAGGCAYTGGTGGTCTCTCTGGGAATAACTATTCTTTTGAAAGAAGAGACTTTGTTTGCTAAGTATAAAAGAAGCCTGAAAATCTGTATCAGGTGGAGAGACCTGGGGGTCAACACAGCAGTATTTAAAAGCTGGTCTGATAGTGCATGCAGACACCCAAAATATGGCAGTCCCTGAGACAGACAGGCAGGATTCTCARTCAGATGCTCTGGGTAGGCTCCTYAARTATTCTTGYTGARGTCATTGCATWTCCTTTAAATACAGAAGTAAAACAAATATTGTCAAGACTATTARTATCACTGCTAAATTCATTTTCCCCATTAAGTGGGAAGATAATTATGACTTTTATTGTAACTAAACACATTATGTAAGTCAGATTCAAGAAACAGTGAAATTTTTTAATTGGTGTATGCATGAAATAAAGACCTTTGCAAGACTGAATAAGAATTAAAAGCACGAAAAGAGGTGGGATTCAAGACTCATGGGCACAAGGCACCTACACAATTATTTGCTTGAGGCTCAGGTATTTTTGACAAGATTTTTGACAAGATTTATACAGGAACTTTGGCTGCATCTACCAGACACATGCACATTCTTAGAGGCCCATGGGAAGCAGGCTAGCTCCTAACTGCAATCTATTTTATGATACTCAAGAGTACGGCACAGGATGCTGGACTGAGAGCTGGAACATGCTGCCTTCCCAGGCCAAGAAGGTATACAAGGAGGCTGTAGCAAAGGTCACATTACTAGTCTGCACTAATAAGGCTGCCATGATCATGGAAACAGATAAAAATGGACTTCAAATTCTCAGACCACTGCTGAACTCAGTAGTGCAGTGCCCAGCTTTTAACTCAGACTATGAGCATGTTGAAAGATAAAGTGCTGAAGGAAGAGTTTTTATGTCACTGCTGGCTTTTTAACTGATGACTAGAGAAAGAACTAAGATACTCATGTGAAATCTCAGTGCTAGCTCAATGGCAAAGCAGTGTTAATTAAATGAATATAGATATCTGCACCTTAGTAAGTTTTGTTGAAGTAACTGACAGAAGTTACTTTGAGCAGAAAGGAATGATTTCTATTTATGCAGCCAATCTTACAAGCCCACAACACCAAGAAATGGTTCAGCTTCCACAAACTCTTTCAAAAGAGAGTTAAGGTGGTGTTCTCAGCTCCAAATTTGTTCTAGAGCTATGACTGTTTTCCCTCCCCRAAGTGGCAAAATTGAGTTTCTTTGGCTATGAAACAGAATAAATTGTAAATAAATCTTGCCCAAGATTTTTGTCAGAAACCAAATCTTCAAATCTATTCAGATGTATTATCTCCTGCTGGTGATCAGGAATTACTGGAAATGCACACTCCTGTCTTTCCTGAYTAGAAGTGGCACATGTATGAAAATGTCTTCCAAAATATTTTGAATTTGAATGGAAATTAGGGGTACCTCTCCAAAACTGACTGTTCTTTTTAAGCTACAATTTTAAAAGTTTTAACATTCATTCAGGTAAGCCTGACTGTTTCATTCCACTACTTATTTAGCAGGGAATGAACCCACAGACTAAATGTTACAGTAAGTAAAATCCAATATAATCTGGAAATTATTCAGATTATGGGTTACTGCAACTGTAGTCTAGCAAAAAATTTTGCTGTCATGCCTGATAAAGTTCCAGATAYATGTTCAAATCATATTTAAACTAAAGTTTTTATTTGTTTTTACTTTCTGCACACAATTTTAAGAAAAACCTGACAGAGGTTCAGAGAYAGAAAGACCTTCTAACTTCAGGGTTACAAGAGAGGCAGAAAATGGCATTCCTCAGGCAAGATGCATGAATGGACACAGGAAGACTGTCTGATTGATTTGACCTGGCTTAAAGTCTCTTCCAGGAGAAAAAAAACAAAACAAAACAAATTAACAAAATAAAACAAAGGAACAAATAAAAAACCAAAACCAAATACAATAAAAATAAAAAAATTGTTAATCTGCATAGTCTGCAGTTGAAAAGCATGATTTCCCTCCATGAAAGGTAGAAAGTGGAGCTCAAAAGCATCACTCTTGTGGACCTGAAGCTGCTTTACRTGACACTTCTTATTGTGGATATTGGAATTAATGATACAGAAAATACAACTGCTAGGCACAATGCTGTATTTTTTTTCCTTTATCGAGATAATAAAACATTTTTTTCCACAAAACAGATGAGAAAGAAGAACGAAGCCAACAGGAGAAATCTACACCAACTGGGTATTATTACCAAAGGAACTGAGAAAGCTGGTAAGAAATGTTTTCTGCATAAATTAGAATTATATTATGATGCCTGGTATCATACTTTGAAGCACATGTTATAAATAAAAGCCCGAGGAAAAAATGAAAAACAACACTTTGTAAAGTGGTTAAATGATCTTCTGGGAAAGCTGTCCTCTGGAACTGATAATGCACAAACTCAGTGTGAAAATTAAGCATGAGAACTATTGCAAGCTGTTCCCTAAAGAATGATCTTTACAAATTTTAGCAACCAATACTAGTACCTGATGTAAAACAATTCAGAATGCCTAAAATTGTAAATGCTCTTTCTACTTASTAATTTGTATTAAATTTACGAATAATAATATTAAAATATATAGCTCCTAAATTAAATAAATTCCAATTCTTTAATTTAGAAGGAAGAAAAGCTTCCAGATTATACTTTTCTTGATCTAAGATTCATGTAAGAAAGTATTAAGACTAACAATTACTCATAATTGCAAAGAGGRTTTCTTCAAATCTAGATTAAAGTGGAAATTTTCACTTGTTTCTCCACTTGATTTCTGTAAAGTGGACACAAAAAATTCTGTATGCCCTTCAGCTAGAAAAATTGTTTTACAAGGCAAGTCAGCTTTCCTGCATGAAATGAGGATATACTTGGGACATGGACATGAAAATCCATTTATCATATGGCATGAGCAACTATTCATGAATTAACCAATGCAGTTTTGGGAGAAGAAAAAAAAAAGACAAACAAAAATGTGTTGCTCCAACACTTGAACTGAAATTTTCATCAATAATTTATCTCTAGCAGAATACAGYATTCAATGGGGTTTTATATCTCCTGAGATCAAGAGAACAATTTGATTCAGAACACTCAGCTCCATTGTCTCTCTCACACACAGTATCCATTAGGTATGTTCTCTGTTCTCCATCCATTCTCATAGTCCCTTTAAGTATCTACCCACTTCTCTCAGAGTCTCTTTTCATCACTGTTTTCATGCATGACCTCACTTTCACATCCTGCTCCAAAATCCTTAAAGCCCTCTAGGGAAGGTGCCTTACCATAAGAGGACTAATGAATTWGTAAAAAAATAACAAATACAAAACCTGAATATCTGTAAATATGTACAGTGTCAAAGCATTAAAATTCATCAAAGACAAGTAAATCTAAATAATAAAATGTCCCTTTCTGAAATTACTTTTCTGGCCATAACCCCCTTCTCAGCTGRGAAAACAGAACAATTTTATGTCAAGTCTAATAGTGCAAAAAACAATCAAATGACAACCAGTCTGACTGCAGTACAATGAAATCCTGCAAACTTTTGTTAGCTGCCATAGCTTGAAGGCAACATACCCACAAGCACAGCAGCAATTGCCATCATTACTTAAATTTGGGTTTTATAGTTAAGAGAGGTCAGCTGTTCTTTAAAACCATGGGTCGAGAAAGGGACAAAGCAACCAAATTCTGTAATATCGATATAAACTTTACCTAAGTCTTTTGGCACCAGTGGGATTTACTGTACCTTTAGGAAGGCATACCTGAAGTGTAAATTTAGGACAATCTATGGAGTATAACCTGACTTTTTCAAGTTTCATGAAAGCAGAGACACAATTTCTGTACAGTAAATCAGTTAAAGACCAAAYTTCTGAACCATGATTCTACCATAACTATTTTCTAGCAGCATTTTCAACTATGGTGATGAATGACCAGAGTCTGCAATCTCCTTATTTAGCCAGACTGCAGTTCAGCACAATGGGGGAAGAATGCAATGAGCATAAGAAGCATAAAAAATAATCAATTTTCAAGTATCTCAAGAGAACAAAGAAGTTTAGTATTTACATAGTAAGAGTGAATAAGCAATGAAATAAAATCAGCCAAAGCCACAATGAAAGYACAGAAGATTAAAAAATCCATGAACTGTATTGCTCTCAATTTATGCTGAGAACACATGAGCTGAGATGACAGTACAGCTTACTGCAACATGGACTCAGATACACAAGGCTAATAATGTAGACCTTAGGAATGATTCACTTGATTCCCTGAAGAGAGTTATAATCTTAAATAACTTTAATTAGACGTCACGTTTTATTCACAAACTGAAATCAAATAATGAAATTATTTCAAGCCTTTACAAAGGCTCAGTACTGAACAGCCTTTCTACTTAAAATAAATTAAACTATAAAGCTTTGTTTCAGAGCTGCTTCCCTAAGACGTGYTTTCAGTAATGTGCACAAATAGTGTGAAGTAATAGGATTAAATTCTGTCATGCTTGTAAACAAGTTGGAAAAATACCATGATGAACTCAGAGTGCTGATGAAGTTGTACTACWGATTTAAATCAATGTCTGGTGTTTTGAACAACGTCAGAGCAAAAACTACAGGCTGGTTGCGCATGTGTGAACAAAACAGTATGAAAAATCTAATTTACATAAGGGGCATGCACCAGGTTAACTACAAAAGGATGCAGACCAGGCCTCTTGCTATCCTCTCTTTTTCATCTCTTTCTCTTTTGCTTTCTATGTCACACCACCCCAGCTCTGCACCATCCACATGGCAGGAACRATGTGGAATCTAAGGACTGGAGATATTTGTTCTCTCTCTCTCTTGCTTTGTCTGATCAAAGCACATCTGTCATATTCTATCCCATACTCCACACTGAAGTTTATTACAGGAGTGGGGAGATTGTGGACATGTGTTGTGGCTTGTTAGCCAGCACCTTTAGGGGGTTTATTTTAGGAGGTGAGAACTATATAAGGGTGCTGTACAAAATTAAGGGCTTGTTAGACAACACTTTTTGAGTCTAAGTAGTTGTCTGCTGGAGTTAAGGCATGTCTGCAATAAAAGGATGAGGAGAATCTGGTGAAGAGGGAAAGGATGAATGAAAYMAAGTCTCAAAGAGAAATGTTGAATTATGGAGAATTTATGGAAAGAAGACAATGTCAAAAAAGGATAGGCAGAAGATGCAGAATTAGGCAAGACAAAGAAAGGGATTGTTTAGAGGACAGAAGAGAAGCATTTGAAAGGAAAAGGAAAGATGACAAAAGTGAAATGTGCAAACTAAGAACTAGGAGCATAGAARATCTGCAGGCAAGATGAGAAACTTGCAAGCTCTGCAGGTGAGAARAGAAATTTGGAAGGTGACTAGCAGAAAAACAGGGGAAAACCAGGAACTCTTTTAGKGAAAAGAAAGGAAGCATGAATTTGTTTTGTTTTGGTTTAGACAGTAGRAACTGTCTAGTATTAAGAAGTCCAGAATGGAAATAAACAGATTGTTCTGCACAGGTCCTCAGAGGCATAGGTAAGAGCAGTGCACCAGGACAGTATCCACAATGCACAGCAGTATGTGCAGACCACAGTATGTTGCACAATATTACAAAGCAGATATCACATCTAATGTGATGCCGTCGTATTGTGATTATTTTACTGTTATCTGGAGCTGGGTTTAGTGACMTCTTTAACTCTTAAAAACTGAGTAACATAGCAGTTAACAGCCAAAGGAATATTTTCTTGAATAGAAATATTAAGTTATATCCTAAAKGAGCACAAAAAGAGATGAAGAGTCCCCCTACTGATATGAAATGAAATAATATCTGATTTGATATTTCCTTCAAAACCCGTTTCAATATGAGTGTGCATAGAAAACACATACCAAATATTCATTAGTCAGTCAGGAACAAAGCCATCAGATATTTTCTTGAGGCTTTTCCCAATGGAAAATATGGCTACATAAGCAGGAAAAATTGTTCTGAGCAGATTTCAAGGGTATCAAGAATGTCAGCATTTAAGTTGTAATTACCGTAATTATTACAGTATCAGTAGACTCATATACTTACAACTTGTCTCAGCATTGTTCTCAAGCCACCATGAAGTATACTCTATGAAATCTACTTCGTAGGGGCTCTAACACCACAAAATCAATTTCACTGATCCTTCTACATCCATATTCTGTATGGATATTTCTGTATCCATCACCAAAATACTTTTGTTGTTTTYAAGGAATGCCAAGCTTGTAGGGTGAGGGGCCATACAAATACTCTAAGTGTATGTATTGTTAGCAGAAGGCAACATAAATGCAATGTGAGAGAGTGCATATACTTTGTACAGGTCATGATTCTTTGGTAGTTACAATGCTCCAAACAGTTTCTTACAATGATGGTCTGCATACTCAAAGCCAATTTGCTAGCAACTTCATCAGACAAATAGGAATATCAGCAGCTTCTTGCTTTTTCTTTCTTGACCATTTGTATTACAGTCAGAGCTTTCTAGTGTTAGCAACACTTAAAGATAGCTAAATTTCCCACTTAAAAAAATACCCTTGTGAAACATGATAGGTTTTTTTCCTTTTAATAACTGGCATTATGTAAATACATCTACATACAGAATACTTTTTGCCATGGATATCTACTAAAAGAATAGGGAAGACTTTTTAAAATGTAGGATGTTTATCCATTCCCTCCCCACCCCCTGAATTTTTATTTCGTAGAGGTTCAAGATCACAGATCTAGCTATTTTAATTCCATCTGTTTGTGTTTTAATCAGTAAATTCTCCCTTAAATCCATCTAGATGCATATAATAAACTACACCACATTCTGTCATTATACTTTAAAAGCGCAGGTGTCCATCTTAGAAACAGCCAARGGCAGCACAGTATGAACTGATTTCAAGACTTCAATCAGATTTCAAGAACATGGCAACAAAATTTTGCAAAGTAAAATTTTCTTTTCAGGAGGAAAACCAAATTAYCAGATCCAACCTGAGCTTTCCCTCCAAATGGATATCTAATGTAATAAAATTTAAACAGTGAAAAGTATTCCTGTGAAATAAGCAATTATGTTGTGGAACTCCATGCTGTATGTAATTAGAGAGGTCAAGAACTTAGTGGRGATTCAAAACCAGGTTTGAGTTATGAAAGGTTATGAGTTATGAAAGTGTTAGTAAGCCTTGTGATTCAGGGCTAATGTAATTTTTAACAATTTGATATTATCAAGAGTTGGAAAGAAGTAATTTCAAATCTCTGCTAATTGCTTCTCAAGATTTTCTAGTTAACACTTCGAACAGGCTACAGATTTCTGCTACTGCACAAAACTGGCCTTGTGAAGCAGCAGTTCAGCATTCTATATTTCTGCAACACTGTTAAGAGGCAAAATGTTCATCACTGTAGGATTAAAGTCAAGCAGAGATTTAGTCTTTTCTTCATATATATTTGTTCTTAAAAAATAAGCAACTGCTTAGGTGTAAAATGGAGCTTGTCTCATGAGAATGGCACAGTTACTATTCCAATCTCACTAATAATGTTAATTTTCTTGTGGCCACCAAAGAAATGGCCACTTTGCAGATGAGGCCTATATGTAAACCAAATACTCTCCAAATAGTTGTAACAAAATAAAATTTAGTCCAAATTTAGGTCCTGATTAAGTTSTATAGCAACATAGGTAAAGGAGAATATATTTTTATGTAATATTCCAAATAGTTATTTCYCTGGTACATGAAAAGAAACACAGCTGTCAACTGAATAAAATGCTGGCTGGACTCTATATTTTCATATCTGAAATACCTACTTAAAACCTGAAAGAAAAGTATTTTTTACTAAATGCTAGAACCAATGTATTAAACTATCAAAGTACACACACAAAATTTTATCTACCCAATCATGTAAAATCCCAGGAATAAAATTTTTTAAGATGATAATTATATACTAAATTATTTCTTTTTTCGGGACTAAATATCATTTTATGAAAAGGCATTTAATATGTGATATATTCACTTTATGCTTTTTTCACCATTATGTAAAGACTTGGAGAATACTTAAAATYATGCAAATCACCAAATGGGTCAATACCCCATTTGTGGTTTTACATCTAATAGGAATATTATGAAAGGTTGCAATATTTTTCTCTATTTAGAGTCAATGGCTATGAAAGATKTAAAAATTTTAGCCTCATCATGGTATTTCTTACTTAAGAAAGGGAATCGAACATTATAGTTTAACTGTATTTTGTCTCTGCTCCTTAAAATACTCAATCTTTTCCAGGTACAATGTGAATATTTTTTTCTATTTT
The DNA here is from genome assembly GCA_902810485.1 of Alauda arvensis. Lineage (NCBI taxonomy): Eukaryota > Metazoa > Chordata > Aves > Passeriformes > Alaudidae > Alauda > Alauda arvensis. The sequence continues at coordinate 1,056,571 of CADDXX010000244.1, read as the reverse complement.
TACTATTGCTTATGTAAAAACATAGTCCAATGTACTGTGTAATTTCATACTTTCAATTACTTTGACTAACATTTTCGGCTTTGCCTCTATAATTTTCTTCTCATTCTCTGAATATGTTTTTCTGGTTTTTTGGGTTTCTTTTTTTTTTAGGGAACCGAATTTCAGGGGTCATTTACATTAAGGGGAAAATGGCAGTCCAGTTTTCTAATATATAAATTAACAAATAAATTTGTTTGCATTTAATTTTCTTCTCTCCTTCTCCTCTCCTTTACACAACTCTTTTTCCAAACARAATGCCTGGAAAAACTTGAGTCTTCTTCTTGCCAGTTGGACTTATTTCTGAGTTAAGCATTTTGTTCTGAAGAACTTTACATAACATTCAGAAAGATTGTCCAGTTGCTGTTCCTGACCTACTCAGACCATGTATGTTGTCATGTACTTTGTACCAGTGAGACAGAAAAGGATCTATCTGTTGAGTTACATCACATATACAGCTAACTAGAACATCTCCAGTGTTGAGACAGATAGTTCTACCAGCTAGAGGCAGGTTTCTACACAGCTATATTGTTTTACGAGGCAATATGAAAAACTGTAAGTGATGTTGCAAAAAAATCTTGTCAGGACTGCTACAGGAGCCTCAAAGGTGGAACAAATCTTATCTGTGTTATCACTGCCTGTGGTATGCAGCTGTAATGAGTGAGGAAAGATCTCAACTTCAGTCAGTGGGATTGCCTTTTTCTTCACCAAGCAGATAATATTAAAGTGGATTGCACCTATAAATCCAGTGTCTTTAGGTGTGGAGTAGCCAAAGATAAGCAGCTGTTTTTAACCATGAATTAAAACGCAGTTTAGCTTGTAGCATGCTATGACAGAAATAACTGTGAATACAGATTCTTCTACCTAATGTATCATAGCCAAGTCCTGTTGGAGCTAACTAAAGACAAATCTTATTTTCATTTAAATGGTGTCATTTAAATATGTAATTTGCTTGATTATGGCCATCATTAATACCTGACTGTCAACAACGTAGAATAAACTGAAAATCTATCTTCAGCCCAGGAAGTGGCTTAATAGTAAGGCAGAATTGGAAAAAAAAAAAAATCCTCTGAGTGAAAAACTGTGTTTCCTGACGCTTGGTAAAACAGACACAATACCTAGGGCTGACTACTTGTAATAGTTTGCTTCAGGTAACTTTTAAAGTATTTAAAATTTTTGAAAGTTTTTAACAAAGAAAGATATAATGAAAAGCTCACACACTAAATCACATTGTCAGTCTTTAGTGTGTGAGATATTCCCAAAAACGTCTGCATGTGGGCATTTATTTAAAAAACTCTAGTTTAACATTTAGATTAGAAATTAAAATTAAAGTTTTAAGAGAGAGTTTTTAAAATTTCCACAGAGAACGTAAAGTTAACCTTATTTTTTTTCCCACAAGAAATTTTTGCAAAGTAAAACTCAATGAGCAGATATCTTAATAATTTCATTGATCAAATTGCCCAAAATCCCTCCATTCAAGTACATTTTTTTACTGCTACATTTGCTTTGCAGTGTTAGTATAAGTCAACAGCAATATTCATTTACTTTAGATAACACACTGGCATATACACAGGGACCTAAAGAATTCAGTGTTACATATAAATGTGCATTTTAGTGCAAGCTCCTAATACACTACTGACAACTGGCATCAGGAAAGGATTGTCATTACAGAAATTTACTGGAAGTACTTTAATTAGCACTTTGTGTTACTATATAATGATATTGATTSGTAAAATCATTATGGATTATAAGATTTAATTAATTTAATTTTAAAGGTGTCCTTACCTTCTATTGCTGAGAGTAGAACACGAGAATGGTCATACGCAATTACATTCGCATATCTATTCTTTGGTTTGTTTACTTCCAGGTTAGAGTGCTCCCATGTGAACTGCTGACCAGGATCAATAGACTTCAAAAGACAAAGAGAAAAAAGGAAAGGAAACTTTCAGATAGGGACTACATAGTTGTCTTTTTTATGATAATTACAAACTAAAATTCCGTATTTTGCTCTGGAAATAATTTCCTTTTGAAAGAAAACTTTTACTTCGGGACACATTGTAATTTATTAGATCATATTTTATTAACCATTTTGTATGCATCTGAAATTTCCAGAAGGAATCTAAACCATAGGCTTTTAAAATCCAGGGCTTTTTCTTCAGAGAAAGCAAGTTATCTGCCCTTTTATCTTTTCTCTCATTTTGGCAAGTGAGGGGTTCTAGCTTAGCTGAGAATGAATAAATATCATAAATCTCAGAAACACAGGGAGGAAGGATAATAAATATTTTTGCCTTTATTAGTAAAATTTCACTGTCCTGTTTACTAAATATACTCCAAAGGTTCATGAACAAGTTTTCCAGAAGAAAAATAACGTTTCTGTTCTTTCATTTTGATGGCAGGCCAACCCATGACACCAGTGTTGCTCAGGAAACTAGCTGTGTTTCATCCACAGACAACATAAAGAAACTCGCCTTTCGTTTCCTTGAATCATAAATAAGTAAGCAATTCAGGCAGATTTGAAATTTTAATGATATCTTATTCATAAACATAACTAATCTTATTCATAAACAAAATGATATGTTTCCAGATTCGCTATTTTCCGTTTCCTTCATGTTCCGGGATGGAATTACAGAAGCGTTCACCACACTCCTTCATCCTTCATCACTAGGGAAACTTTAGACTCTAGCCTGACTTTCACCTCTATGATTGGACTATATGTGCAGCGAAGTGAATACAAAACAGGTAACAGATGGTACCTGTTTATGCTCACTATGGTAGTGGCTGTATGAAAGGTCATCTCATACTGAGAAGTCATGAATAACCACCTCTTGTTTTACTTTCTCTTTCCGTAACATTAGAGACCTTAACATTGTTTCATCAATATGAATACACAACTACGGCTTGAGGTGTATGCCCTCTGTTTAATCCTGGTAAGAACTGGCAGCTCCCTATGCCAGATAGTGGTAAACTATATTAAAAAAAAAAATGATGACACAAATAAGCCAAGGTAGGGCAGTTCACCAACACTGTGCTCATTTTCCATGAGTTGACCAGCAGCAGGGCGCAAGTCAGGAGATCCATACTCTCACCACGACATCAAGCCAACAGCTTTACTGACTTTTCCCAGGGTATGACCTGTAATCTGTTATAGCAGGTATTACCTGACATTAAGCATGTGTGAAATTAATTAATGTGATTTTACTAGGGCTTATCCCTTAGACTGACAATTTGGCCATTCTGAAAATTTCTCCATTCTCATGCATCTTTACATATTTTATACAATTTATTTATTTAATATTTTGAGAATGACTTTGCTTCTTTACTGAGATTATTTAAAAAATAATTTTGCTTGGCTGCCTGATTGAAAAGCATTTGTCTTTAGGAAAACAAATACCTCAGCAATAACAAGTGCCTTGTCCTATTAACCAATACCCTGGGCTCAAWTAATTGTTATAATATAAAAATTATAAAGTCATGCATAAACCGGCTATGGAGAGTAGAGGAGTGAGTTGGATGCCTCAGGTTCTGGCACCTACGGAAACTGAGACAGAGTGCTTAGCAGCTCCTCCCTCAAAAAGAAATGAACTGGGACTGTTTGGAGGAATGAGGAAGAAATTAAATGCTTGGGAGCATGATGAAGGCCATGAAAATTCTACTCGTGCTTTGGATATGATTCATTTGAATTGTATCACTATGAGTGTTACTRACAGTTCAAAAGGTATTCTTAAAGGCAGCTCTGAATGAACCTGATTTTTTAACCCTCTACACAATATTTGATACCAAACTATTTGGATTCACTATCTTGGAAATTTGCATGACTATGATTGACATATCTTAAAATGTCAATTGCATTAGGAGCCTATTATTATTAAGTTAGTATATAAATATCTAATTATTATTAGATTAGTATCTCTCTAATGACKACAAGATTTGCAAAACTGCTGACAGATTTTTTTGAGCCCTATTGTATTTTGTTTGCCTATAAAGGGACAATGAACTATCCCCCAAGTAGCATTTTGCCACTTGCAATAGTAGATGTCGCTTCTGTGCTGCACTTAAGTATAAACAYAGTGATCTGATCCAAGAGTAGGGCTTCACCCTTCTCCAACAAAAATATTACTTTTTCTGACTGCAAAGTGAAATTCTTATTCATCAATGAAGCAAAAAGTAAAATGTTACTCTGTAATTTTACTCTGCAAAATTTTTATTCCTTTTTCTTACAATTTAGTTTCATTCTAGTAATGTTTTCATAYGGTCTGAGAAAGAGGGCTGGTAGAATTTTGACGTGGGTATGCACTGTGTAATTTTAAAAATTAGTACTTTATCTTTACTTCTAAGTGCTATTTATTTCATCAAAGGTGCAGAGAAAGAATTTGGAGTGCATTTCCATCAGTGCTAGGAAGAGTAGAGTTATATACATATATACTATATTTAAGACACATAATATACCTCTTTATCAGCAGGCCAGCAATTCACTTACATCATATGCCTTGAAAAGTAATAAAATTTACATAATGACTTCTGTCAGCACAAATCTCCACTCTTTTCCTTTTTGAGTTAATGGAGGTGGATAAGAAAACTCATGCTGAATATTTACAGGTCAAGTTTTCAGAAATTCAGAAAATAATTTTTATGGATTTAACTCAGAATTCTGGTAATAATTTAAAATACAAACATAGTACAGAAGATGCTAACTATATATTAGTGCATTATACTCTAATTAACTTTAAAAATAAAATTGGCAATTGGACCAGGAAGAATGCACATCTATAATATGTGACTATCCAGTCAGTATTTTTTGAGAGACATATATGGAAACATGCTAGCTAAATCACAGTCCACTGCCCTAGAATGAAGCACACTACTCTCCATTGTTCTAGACACATAACTGAAGCAGACCATCTGTCTTATCTTTTAGGTTTTTACCTACACTGCCAAAATATTCTGGAAATCACTTCACAATGTAAGATGTCACATACACTTTCTCTTCACATTAGACAAAAAAACTAGAAAATAGCTGAATAAACTGACTGCCTAACATGCTGCTATTTTTGTGCCTGGACTGTAGGACTCTGGCTTTAAATCATGTAAGACAAAACAGAATGTAAAAAATAATGATAAAAAATGTTTGCAAACAGTAAGTTTAAACTGCAATTTTTTGCATACACAARGATGATTTTGCATATACGTCGAAAGTGACGGTCTGAGATTCTTATCCATTATGAGAAACAGCTTAAGGTCTACATTATACCTATTTTTCATGTGAATTTACAGGAAGAAGATTTTAAATTTAAAGCTTAGCTTCAACCCTTTATTATTCAGTATTATTCTTCCACTTTTCACTCCTTAATGTTTAAGCATTCTAAAGCTACTGTTCAATAGCAAGAAAAAACCCAAACATACACATTGTATGATGTATGGCCAGATGGTGTAGTTTTGTGATTAATATTTAGGTCTACATGCAGACATAATTAACATAAATTATCAGAAACAGGCAAATGGATTGAACTTTAATCTTTCCTATTTTCCTCACCAATCTGAACCACTTTGTGGCCTTACCATCCTCTCATAAAGCACCACTTTATCAAAAGAAAGTTAATCTGTATTTCCTCAGACTTAATAGCCACACTGGAACAAAGAGTTGAGTGGTATTGGCAGACACATTTCAAAAGTGTGAAAGACCAATAACTCATGAATAACAAGTCTGTACTAACAGTTTTAATGAGTGCTTTAATGGTTTAATGGATGACACTTTAATAGGATTTCTGGTATTTTCATTCTGAAAGCTTGCCTTCAATAAAGCTGTCATTAATAAAGTGGATTTCTTCACAGCATAACTGTGTAGTATGGCTGCTTTGTGCAAAAGAAATAAAAATATTTGTAATACTGCTATTTCATGCTTTGACAAGTCTTTCAACTGGTGTGTTCTAAATGGCTGGCTGCTTAAACAACTGTGACCTGTTAGGAGGAAAAAAGCAATATTTACTAACAAAATGCACCATCTATGAAATAGTTCATTGACGTATAATCATGGTTACCAAAATGTTCTGGTGGTAACCAAACCAGAAGAATTTCAAGCAATCCCCCTCCAGGAAACTATGTTCCCACTCACTGTGCAGTTTTCCTTTACACTGCTTAAACAAGAGGCAAATGTTCCCTGATGTGAGTCTTTCAGGAGTAGACCCTGGTTCAGGATCTACGGAAGGAAGGAGTATGACAAAATGTCACYGCTCCTGGTGTGAGCTGACACATGCCTGCCTGCTCTGGAACACTGCTCTTCTAAGGGTCACTGCGGCAGCAAATTATAAGTCAGCGGTTGTAAGTTTCTGTGGAATGTGGGGATGGATATACACTGCACAGCTTTCACAAGCCAGGAAGAAGAAGGAAGCATGTTCWGTAAAACATTTTCAAGCACTGTAGGTGCAGTGATTGTGGCTTGAATGAAATCACCAATGACCACTGCTTCACTGAGAAACCYAAGACCAGATAGGCAAAGCAGAGTGAAAAAGAAAAATTGGAGAGCATGTCAACGCAGACTCAGAACACAGCTATGCAGAGAAAAGAACAGTTTGAYTCTCTTTTACCAACTGTGAGGAGAATTTCGTACCACAGTTGGTGAATCTATAATAGAGAGCTATTGTATTATGCACRAAACTTGCTAATAGAATGAGATTTACATACTGCATTACCAAAATGTGARTGCTAAATGCATGAACATTAATTCAAGATCCTGGCAATTTGTCAACTGGAATTATGTTTTTTTAATTAAGATGGAGACTTTCCCATTATACTGCAAAGGGTATAATTTTCAAGAATACAGGGGAAAACTTCCACATATGGCTAAAACTTTTTTTGAACTCAAATATAAGTTTGCATCCTGGTCCCAAAACCAGTTAAAACTGCAGATGAGACATTTTCTGTTAACTCTCAAAGGGAGCAGACATAACTGTTCAAGAGTAGCATGAAATACAAAAATATTTTTTCCAAAAGCTTTTTTAAATTTCCCTCAAGAAAAAAAAGCTATTTTCTTCACAGTATCGAGGTAATATTCTTATGACTAAATGAAATTATGCAAAACCTGATTCCAGTGGAATCAARCAAGCTATATAAACATACAACTAAAGAAAATTTAGAGGAAAGTAATGGCATCCTTGAAGGAGACTCTTTATTTCATAATCCCTTGTTTTTAAAAATTAATCATGTTGGTTTGTATTTTTTTACCACCATAAACATAATAATTTTATTCCCTCCCTGCAATTAAAATAGTTTGACCATGATAGCAGTTGTAATAGAAATAATTCTGTGTTGAAAATTGGGGATTACAGTCTACTTTAGGCAGAAAATAAACATCAGGAGTAGACAAATAGCTGAATAATGAAAAAGGTTGCTTTGTTTAAATAGTATTGTGGTTAAAGCATACTGCTGTTTTGTTTTATACATGATATACRGCATGCCTTATAAACTGAACGTTGTAATTGTCTCACATAAGACACTATGCTACTTTAAATTTTCAACATACTTTTCATCATATTTTTAAAACACGTCCATGGTTTTTATTTCAAGGAAAGAAATTCCTTGATTCCTCCATTTYTCTCTATGAGCCCTTAAAATTATTGCAAATTAATATTTCTAAAAAGCTTCTGCAAAACTCAGTTTTATCTATCATGACCTACTTAGTTTGTCCTTGAATAATTTTTTTGCTTCAAGTACACTACATTTCTCTTTCTAGACATTTTGCTGCTTTCAGTTGGGCAAAATAAAACTGATATTTATTACAGGGTAGGATCATAGAATTATTAAGGTTTCCAAAGACCTCCAAGACCTTTGAGCCCAACCTCTGACYGACCACCAGTGCTCCAACCATAGCACTAAATGCCACACCCAGTTGTTTCTGGAACAGAAAACCATAGGTATCAGACCAAACTGCATCCTAATATGTAATACCAGCTTTCTATTRTATGATTAATTACATAAGTATAAACAAATGCTGTTATCCCAATRGAGCATTCACAGCACAAAGGAAGAAAACACCCCACTCCAAATCTTCAGGACTTCAAATTCTTGCACTATGTCTTTAAAAATTCTCTACCATAACTATACTGCTGGCTTGGATACTACCCTAGGTGGAACTAAGCACCAAACAACCTAAGTGAATGCAAGTATATGTGCTATTAACAAGAAGACAAGTTTTCATCGTTCGCTGACTATGCTAATTGTTTCTCAGTAAATGGAGCATATCCTATGAAAGTAAAGTTAGAAARTYCCAATAAATGATGTTTGTAATATTAGATAGAGGAAACCATTATATGGAAAAAAGGACAAAACCATACTTTTGCTAAGAAAAAAAATAGATTTTTCCACATGAGTCACTATTATCTATGCTGATATAGGAGTTAAGTGCAGCTGTTTCTTTGATAGAGATTCATTAAGTGGATTATCTGTTCTTCCTGGACTTCTAAGATGTATTATATTGATAATAAGTTTTATATGCACTTCTATAATACAAGATTTACTGTGCTTTAGTATCCACTGTTTATGTTGCTGCAGCTTGAGATATGAAAAGAGAAATATAACATATTGAGTAAACTGTGTTCCTGTCACAAATCCTACCCATTCTAAAAACCACAATAAAAAAAAATCAAAATGCATCTTCATGTTTTCCAATACTCAGTTTTAAAGCAAAAGACTGCTGTAATTTACAGAAAGAAACCTATGAAGAGAAAACATTAAATTATACACAACTTCTTGTAACATTTGTTACCAAGTGCATATACACACATTCACAGTAAATCATCCAGTAACATACTGAATGTGATAGTGTAAATTTTSTGTTGTAGTGACAGATTCTCATGCAAAAATATTATGACTGAATTCACTTCCCTAAGGGTGTAAAAGTGAGAAAAGAAATGTTAAATTATTTTACACAAGTCTCAGAAATCTGCTTTGGAGAAACAGATTTTCTGTTCTGTCCTAGAGGAGGAAATGGCTTTACAAATACATCACAGGGTAGGCAGAACAGTACTGGCTTTATTCAGTTTGCCTCCATGATCACTTTTTATATTTAAATTCTGAACTCTCAGATAAGGAGATACAGTATAAAGGTCAGTATCTTATAAACACAGATTTTTGCTTAGCAGCTGTCAAGTCCATATGGACACTTACATTGCATAAAAATCCCACTGAAATTGCCAAAGTCAGCAAAAGCTTCCCAATAATCAGCTGGGGTCAATCCTGCCTTTAAATTAGAGAAGAGAACTGTGTGACATTAATGATATGATATGTGATGTAAACAGAGTAAATCAACATTTTGTCTAGGCTTGGGGATTGCAAGCTAACAAAAAATTAATGAAGTATTATGAAAAATTTATTTTGAAGTAGAAATGAACCTCATAGCACTATCTCATGTTAACACTACAGAACAACTTTATGTAAGGCATGAATTATAAGTTAATTTGAATCTTGCCACAATCCTTGAGGCCTGGCCCCTGTTGTCCCATAAAAGATTGCATTCAAAGTAAATTTATGAGAGAAGTACAATGGAAGAAATCTCTATTGTTCTACTGATGCTGTAAGAGCTGATATAGGAGGTGCCCTGAAGAAGACACTACAGAATTGTTTCTGAAGACTTGCAGAAGTAGGTAGACAAGTGTTGTCATCTCTTGTCCAGTTGRTGACACTGAGCCTTAGAAAACATTAAATAGCTATAAAGTGTTCTACACTGGAGAATACACTGCTTTGAAGAGACAGGGARGTTTGGGTGTCTGCTGAGAAAGTGGAATCAAGAAGGAAGGGATATTCTTCCAAAAGGAACAAACCAAACTTGTACTGACTTTTGATCAGAAATTCTCATCAAAAGTAAGAGGACGAACCTGAGCAAGGATAGAAGAGAACAGACATTYCTTAGAAAATGAAAAGATGTGTTTGTGTGGTGAAACTAGTAATTCTTTTGAAGCGGCAGCCAAAGTAGGTTGTGCTAAAAAAATCATTTAAACATCCTTTTGAAATGGACATAACTTCCTGATAGAAGGAAGAGAAGTCAGAGTCTATCAGAAAACCATCAACATATGTTTTACTTTATGGTATCACAGAATTGTCATAACAGTAACTGCATACAATCAAGACATCTTTGAAGAATTTMATCCATGCAATGCAAACAATTTCACAAAAAGAAAAACAAAATAATTGATTGTCAATGAGGAAAGAGCATTATTAAAAAAAAAAACAAAAAACAACCCACAACCAAAATCATCAGTGGTAATTGATGAAAACTCTTTGCTTCCCTAAACAGGAATTAACTGGAGGATTTTGCTAGTACCAATAAAGGTCAGTAGTTTTGTGCTGGATGTTACAACTTCAACTTTTGAATATGAGAAGAATCTCTTTTTCCTTCTGTCTCACCAGTTCTAGCATTATCTGAAGTGATAATGACTGAAATGTTACCATCTGTACCTCTTTCTGCCTTGTAATCAGATTTTAAAAGATTGTTAAAGGGATGTTAGTGAGAAATGCTGCTGAAGTACAAGGTCCCAATCCCTGACCACAAATATACCCACCACTTCCCGTTGCTGGCACAAGAGCTTAAGCAGACATGTGGTGAGCCAGTTTAGGGAACTGATCCAATTGAAAACAGCAAAGAAAAATAAAACAATTAGTTTTCAGCTGAATCTATTTCCTGAGATAATCCTTGAACAGCTGCACATGTGCTAGTGCCAGGATTGGCACAGGAGAGACAACAGGAATGCACAGCCAAGACACAGAGATGACTTACAGCAATCATCAAACTGCAGATTTAGTCCACTGCCTAGGCTAGAGCATGAAACCAAATAGCAGTGCTTTTCACTAATTCTGTTTCAAAATGGATGAATCGTGGACTAGATGGAAATGAAGTAGTATCTCTAAAGCTGTAATTTCAAAGTTGAACCTTCCTGGGCAAGGCAATATGAATGAAGCTTGATGTTGACCCATAGTTGCSCATATTCTAATCTTGAATTTCTAACCATTTTGCTC
>CADDXX010000244.1:986218-1045429 GCA_902810485.1 Alauda arvensis | reverse complement strand
CTAGAGAATGAAGATACTAAGAAATAAATTATTTAATGTATCTTTCAATATTGGTTAGAAATAATTAAAATTACACTCTCAAGAGGATTATTATTACTGAAGTAAGAAAGAGATAAGATGAATCACCAAATCTTTTAAGTTCTACTACAATATAAGAAAACCATATCACCTCYCCACCAGGTTCAAGATGTAGCACAGCTGAGTTGTTTATTTGTATAGAAATTATACTGTATTATATGACTTCTAAATGACCTTGATTTTTCTACACAGAAAAACTATTCTTTTGCACATAGTACCGCAGGAAATAGTTTTAAAATTTGCACTAAATGTTGCCTTTTTATTATGGTGAACATTCTGTGATGTAAATTTTCCTGTCCTATTATTTATATGCTACAACTGTCATACTTAAGAACACAGGGTTTACACATAGTAAAATGAGGAGACTATCTCACATTTTCAGTGACTGCAACAGTAAGCAGCAATTATAAGTTGTTCTTCAAACAAATTTATTTCCAGGAATTGTTGAAATGATATTTTCCTGTTAATATCTAATGAGATTATTTTTTAAAGCACTCTTAAGGACTTTCTGAATATTGCATTCAATTAAATAATAAGCAATTGTAGTTCTTTATTATAGCACTTAATGTTAATTTTTAACATCTTCTGTCAAGACTTTTAAAATACAATGAAAATGTRTAAGGTTTCCATGCACCCTGCAGTAACATGTTACTATGAAACTAACATTTGAAAGTCATCTTGAGTTGTTTTTTTTTGCACTTCCAGTGTCCATACAAACCTTCAAATGCAACTAATGTGTGGTCCCTAAAAACATAAGAGCAACACAGGCTTTTACTCCACCATGCTCACAAACTGTTGGAGGATTTTAAGCAAGGACTAATGACACAACAGAATGAAAAAAAAAAAAAAAAACCAAAAAAAACCTGTGTCTGTGATCCCTCTGGAAGCTGCTAATCTTTGGATCACCAACATGATCCCCTATAGCTGATCTACAGAAGCACTTCTTTACTGATGGTTCATTGCATACTTGATCCACGTATTTTTGACATAGACAATATTTTGGCATTAAAGTAACAGCTATAATTTACTATGTTTAATGGATGGCTCCCTRTGTCCCTTTAGCCACAAATTACTGACCTGAGAGGGTGTTACTCTCCACTATAGCAATACCTATATACTCCACGGGTTRCTGACAAGGTGGCTGGTAAATGATTACTGTCATCCAGTTAAATTCTTTCATGCTCTTTTAGACCATCATTCACAATTTATCAAAGTGGTATTGTTGACAGGAGGAAAATACAACGTCCTGAAACTGCTACACTGGGAGAGACACAAAGCACTGCAAACCCTTTTATCTCATGTAAAATTAAAGCAGTGGACTGAACCCCCTTTGGAGCTTTTGCTGTATGTGTCCTGTCAAYATTATACAGAAGATTTAAATAATAATCTAAGGATCTTTAACCTGCAGGAAAGAGAGATGTTTGTGTATATTAAAACAAGTCCAAGATGTATCATCCACTTATTACTTCCATGGAATGTGTCCATGGAATCTGACTGACCTGCATCTTTTTAAAAAGAGAACAGGATTTTATGAGCAAAGGACCCACCTCACCAATGAAGTCATTTTACACCATTTTAAATCACAGTTTTAATATTATACAAACCTGGCACCATATCAGACAGAAGTCTTGGGAAACAGCAAGCATGAAATTTAAAATTTGAATACAAAAGTGGGAAAAGTGGGAAAATTACCTCGTACTCCTGTGAGAACTTCAAATTGTCATTTGCTTTCAATCTTTCAATGTGATCTGCAAGTTCCAAGATAGGTATTGGTGGATGACTGGCCATACCTGTAGAACAAGAAAGAAGAAAAAAATTTGAAGTAAACTACAGTGATGGCATTGCWCTAAAATTTAGAAAATGCAGTAGTTAGAATGTCTATAAATGTGTAAGTAGTAAAGATGTCATATGTGAGAGCAGGCAAATAGTTTGGTTACTCAAAGCAGGACATGCTCTGCATAGATAGATGAGCTCTGAAGCCAAATTAAAAGAAGTCACCAAATATATTCCCAAAGCTAACATTCCTAGTGTAGAGGAAAGAGCTACTCTCATACGAGTCAATGAGTTTAGCTAGGCATGGAAAAATGAAACAGTTAGACCTGATGTTGACCTCTGCTTTGAGTAATGACTCTTAATGTAATTTCAAACTCCTTCTACTGCAATGCATGAAATGAAAAATCTGTTGAATTAGATGAGGGAATGTGAGCTGAGAAACAGACACTGAAAGAGCCCTAAAGGGGAAACAATAGTGTTTTGACATAAAACAAAGTGACTTATGCATAATCAAGAAAAATGAACTTGAATAATGAAGGTTACCAGGGTAACCAGACACACCTGAACCTGCAAAGGAAATTATAAAGAACAAAAGAAACCTAAACCAACATAAAAATAACTTATAAAATAAAGCATAAAATAATGAAATGGAAAGATTGAAGAYTAATAATAATAATAGTAATAATAATGCATCAAGGTATAGAAGACTGTGTACTCTAAATAAGAAATACTTAGGTAACTTACAGAATTCTGAGGTGACTGACATGCAGCTATGAATGACTAGAACAACATGCGTCACTGCTTTAAGACAACAGTCACTGAAGACAACATTAGACRTAAGACAATTAGAACTTCAAAAATGTTTTCACTAGTAGCAGATTGTAGAGGCAGGGGTTGTACAGTTTGGCTGGACACACATGCTGACTGCACTAGTACCTTGAAATATGCTTAATCTGAAACCCCATTGATCAACCCCTAAAAGTACCTACAATCTACTTCAGGTGTAAACATCTTTGTCCACTGATGAAGATACTAAGTGAAAAAGAAGAAGAGCTTGGAATTGGAAGTACAGATGGGTGTGTAAGGGGATACAGGAATAGCAAGGCAAAAAAAAAAAAAAAAAAAAAAGGACAGAAAAGATGTGGGGTCGACTAGAACAATCTGCCAGTTTAAGCTTTGACAGGCAAAACTTTGTGAGCATATTTATTTCAAACTATTAGTCTTCATGAGCTTTCTCCAAAATGCTTGCATTCTTCTCTTCATACTTTATACTATCACATCTAAAATGAAAGTGAGGTGTCAATAGCTTAGGGAAGAAATCAGAGCTGGCAAGAAAAAGTTAARCTAGTGAACCCCAGAATCTCTTGAAATTACGAAGGGAAAACACTGATGACTCAAGGGGGCTCAAGCTGGAAGGCATGTTGCACAATGCAGTTTGCTTTGTCACCGAGACTTTCAAGAGCATGCCTAGTTGACTTGTATTTCCTTTAAACATAACTGGAAATGACCATGTGGCTATGACACAGTCACAGTATAGTATGTGTTTTAATTATTTTAATTCTTTTAGTTTTGCTTTTAATTCTAGCTTTCTTTTGGATTCTTTGACATTTCAAGTGTCATCACAGACTCCAAAATAATGTCCAGCAGCACTTGGCCCTAATTGTTCTGACCCTATATATATATTTTAGGGAATCTTCATAGCACATCTGTGATGCTAAAACATTAAGGCAAGTTGTCAGTCAACTAACAAAGCAGAATATTCAGATCAGTGGGGAAATTCCTTAAAAATTAGCGTCAAAGTAATTTAAAAATTAGTGTCTAAGTACTAATTTATTTGCCGCAGTTCTGCTTCTCTCCCATTTTCTTACAAATTTTACTTGGGACTTCGCTATTCTCAAAATGAGTGCGGGTGACAGTCATCTAATAATTAGACGGATTGATCCAGATCAAGCACCCCTATGGAAAATATGTGRGTGAAAAGGCACAAGAGAACTCTAGATTGATCCAGAAATGGAGGTGGACTGATGTACATCTAAAACAGTGCTTGAACAGAGAAAATAATAGAGACAAAGATGTTTAGACCTTTTCGAGCGAATCGTGGGAGAGAGTTATTATCATATAAGGACTGAGTGGTAGTTTGGCTAGAGAGGGAGGACACAGAGCCAATCAGGGAGGCGTAGGGGACTGAATTACTGCTCAAAGCTGTAAAAAGTAAAAGCCAATCGGAAATGGGAAACAAATTAGTAACAGCAGCAGACCATCATAATCAATCAATCTTGTACATACAGGCACTTCAGACATGCACAAAACAGCGTCTGGTAACTCAGCTGAGATATTTAAAGGTGCAGTTACCCTACTGTCAATATATCGGTCATAAACCCAGTGAGTATGAGACTCACTCACCACACAATGCACCTGACTGAATCACCAGCATCACRAACACAAATCACAATAATTAACTTACTGTCAAGGAATATTTTCTAAAGATGCTGAACACCCATTCTTTTTTAAAATTATTTTTGTCTATATGCTTCTCTATATGACACTTGACATTTCTAATGGGAGATTTCATATTAAACATTTGTGCAAATAAGAAATTTGAAGGTAAATTTTTCTAAGGTAAAAAGAGGAACTACTTACGACTTCAGAAACTGGCAAATTTTAACTGCATTTAAACCCTTCCTCTACGTCTAATTTTCAGCAATTACACTTTGAAAAAAWTTCCTCAAATAATATCTGGCAGTTAACTTATGAAATAATTGYATTTAGTCTATTTTCATATTTTAAATATACAAAATGTGCTCTACTGATATGATAGCAGTAGCTATTTTTTAAAAGAACTGCTGGAGGGYTTTTGTTATGTAATCAGTCTGTGAATCATAACAGAATATGCTATGAATGAACATCCTAAGATGTCATCACACCTCATGCAAAAGCATGAGGCTTCTATTGAGCAGGTGTAGAACTTGACTCAAAAGATCCCACTTAAAATACAGCTAAACTCACTTCTTTTTGTGGTTACAAATAAGAAAATACACTTATTTGATGACACACTCCCACACCAATCAACATATGTCATGACAACACAAAAACTTAAAGACAAAATACAGCTAAATTACAACAGATCCTGTGACATGCTAAAAATTCAAAAGAAATACCATGCTAAAAACATGCTTTCAAATTCTCTTTAAAATAGGGTATCTCTTTTTTTTTTTTAAGAAAAAAAAAAAAAAAGAGAGCGATAAATCCACCTGAAAACTCAAAGAAAGAAAAATCCCCAAAAACACCACATGCAAAACACACTTGAAATTGTGCCCACTAAAAATTTTTATTTCCAGATTTGGTAGAAGTTTGCCAAATGTAATTGATCTTATGCAGCCTAGTAGTAACCCCTTTACATGAATTAAATAACCGTATAYGGTCTGATTATGGTGTAGAATTATCCTCTGGTTAATCTGTGGTAAATACATGACTAAGGAACATTAAATACTATTTTTGCCATAAATTTCAAGGAAAAAACTAAGAGAGCAAGGTTAGAAAYTGCCTGCATATTAACAGACATTAAACCTGTTAATTATATTCCTTTATCCCAGCTAATCAAGTTGGTGTTTTAGGCTTGTCATTACTACGTTACATTACGATTTTGTTTGTTAAGAGTTTTACGAGAAGGGCTYTTAGAAACATTTATGAAACACACATTTATTTACCAGTTTGGAACTGCAGTTGACATACCCACAATAAACAAGAAGAAAGTTACAAATTAAAGAGCAAATCTGCTCTTTCACTTCTACATGAAGTGAAAATGTGACACATGATTGTCACAGAAATTTCTTTAGGAAATCAGTGGTACTTTAGGTACTTTAGATCTAATTGAGTTAATTGTCTGTGACTCTACAAACTCCTCATTTTTATTTAATAATATAGAACCCTCTTATACATACCGATCTATGCTGATTAAGATATTCTTTTATAGAAAAAGGAAGGAATCAGTAACAGTGGTTGTTGAGAGTTATCCTTATCAAAAAGATAGAAAAAAACACCTACTTTAAATTCAGACATGGAAAATGGAAAAAAGAATGACCCTGATTCAGTAGGAATTCAGCATTCATGAAAATTTATCAGGAATGCCTTTAGTAYATGACAGAAAAGTTACTGTTACTTTAAAATTTCATTTTTACAGAGCCAGAGCTAGGCCAGAGCATGAAATTAYGAAGACAAATTTACAAGACAATCTCTAGAGAAATATATCATTCTGCAACAGCTATTCTAAAATAATTGCAAATGCATATATAATATTGCAAAGTTATGCCGCTTTTATTCCAGAATACTTTATGTTCTTCAAAACTTGATCAATTATTCTGGAATGAAAACAGTTTCTATTTTTCTGCAACAAAGATCAAACTTTCACAAGGAGCCATAGCTTCCAAAGCAGAAGCACCATCTCTGAGTGATATGTAAGYTACCTATAGTGAGAAAAGGGGAAACCTAATTTTCAGATCCTGATCTGAAAATATCAAATACAATAAGATGTCACAAAAGCTATGGTCTAAAATACAGTGGGGGGAAAACAGGGATAACTCTTGTGAAGAGTTCATTTCTCAGCTAAGCAGATTCTGGGCTCCTCCAAGCTTCACAGCAATGAAGTGGGGTATCAGAGAAGTGTTTGCATCAGAAGCTGTACCTCTCTTAGATGTCTAAATYTTCCACATGACACATGTTCATAGGAAGAGCTATATGTATGACAACTCACTATGAGAAAGCATTTAGTCTGTTTTTGCCATGGAGACAAAGCAGAGAGTACTTCTTTCAGCATTGTCATGATTCTCATAAACTGCACAAAGAAATTTCTGCTGTCTTGCAAAGCAGGTAAATAAATCCAGGCATCACTTTTTCCACCTTTTTTTTTTTTAATCCTTTTCCTCTGAATATTTTTCATGCTTTTTCCTGCTTTATCATGGAAATAAGTTTGTGGAAATTCCTTCATAACTCAGGGAGTAAGTGTTTAGTAAGCACTTATCTAATTAAAAAAAGTCTTTAACTTAGAGCTGTAATAACTCTATTTATTTTCTTGTATTTCAAAGCATCTTATTTAGTTCATAAAATATAATGAGATAATTGTTTAATTGGCATCCAATTACAAAAATTACTTGTAAGTGTGACACATTTTATAGTTAAATGAGGATTAAAAAATCAGTCACTTTTGAGGCATGACTCAATTTAGTTCTCTGGCTGATTGGCAGATTGAAGTCTGCCTGAGCCTTGGATCTCTCAAAACCCACTCAAACTACTTAATTTCAGTTAATTTTCCTCTGCACAACCCGGCTGCCTTATTTGATGAAACCTTTTGTGAGGCTTAATTATTMGCCCTTCTCTACCTTAACTCTCCCATGTGGCATAGAGACCTCTAAAATTTGTGCACCAGGTTAATGATTTTAATTCTGTGTTTCATAGGAAACTTATAGAAAGGTAAGAATGTGATAGACTTTTCTTCAGCCATTCTGGTTATGGAAGAATAGCAGACCTAAAAATGAAATCCTACTGAGAGATTGGGTATTTTCATGTTTACTCAAGGAGAACTTGGCACTGCTGTGACCTACTCATTGGCATATGGTCTTATCTAACACATACACATTTTTGGATAACACACATGGATCTTGGATCTTGTTCTCAGATAGGAGAACTGTAGGCTATTCCAAATGTCAAGGCAATGCATGAAATTTGCCTATGGACTTACTTCACCCAATGAGGGAAGACAAAAATAAATTTGATTCTTTCTGAGCAAGGTAAGATAGGAAACTCCTYAGGTTACAGATATTTAGATCTCTTTAGATTATTAAGGAATGTAGACAATAAAAAGTAAAAGGAAAGCAAGAAATTTCCTGTGTCAGTAGTTTAGACTGTGAAATTTTATAACAGCTTCATGCTGAATTGACTAATACTAATACTAATTTTATGACAACTACAACATGTTTGTGCCAAAATGATTCTCTAAATATCACCAAAGATAAAATATTGCTTTCTCATATTTTGGTCAAAAATCTATGCCTAATCACCTGTAGTGGGATTAATTTAAATTTTGGTTAGAAATTCAAATTTACCCAAGGACTTAGCTTTCAAATGATTTTGACATCTGTATCTAATCATGTCTTTCCTTATAGCAAATAYATGATTGATAGCATTTTTGGAATGAGGCTGTTTAGAAATCTTTTAAAGTTTATGACAACCCATAATTTTATAGGACAGTCTCATTCACCTCTCCAAGTGAAAACTGCCAGTCCAGATATGCCRATGTAATTTAGAAATTACAAAAGCTGCAAGCAAACTGTAAATGTTTTTATTATCTAAAGAAATAAATAATTAGAATAATAGCTATGTCAAACCATCTACTTTTATGTATTTGTACAGAAAGTACATTCACCACTCTTGTCCTTTGTTTTATCTGTAGACAGTGTTGAGAAATGCCTCATTTTAGGACAGTGACAGCAGATTTATCTGTAAAAGGAACCCAATACATAACCACATCGGCCCTACCCCCTTCCCTCAGTTGCCTCCTTTGCAGTAGCCCCCATATAGTTCTGCTACCTTGCAGAAAATAAAACTCATACATTTGAAAGTGAAATAACAACAAACCCAACAAAGCTGATATCCTGAATGTACAGCCTTTCTGTAGTTTCTCTATTTACAAGTTAAAAAAAAAATATTGCATGTTGTTTGATGCTGTGTTGCTGTTTGGGAGATGGATAAATATTCCAGTAGGATCTAAACAACCTTAAATTTAGTCAGATGGTAGCCCTAATTGAAGTTAATGCAAGTTAAGTGAAATTCTGATTTACTGACAAAAGAACTGTACCTTGATTTCACTGTGACTGTTTACTTATTAAGAACATGTTAATTAGCAAGTGTAATAGTGTACGACAAATCTACTAAGGTAAGATTTTCCTACTTGATACTTGGTTGTATGCTGAGTAGTATAATGGCCTGACCTGTGTCTAGGGATTTTAAGTGGTACAATAATAGGGAAAAGATCATCATTTGATGTACTGTATTCTTTAATAATAATGGTAGTACTCCAATCTGTGAAAAGGATTACAGCAAGGAAGAGGAGCTCCTAGTAGAAAAAGATCGCAGATGTTCTGCTCAAATAGCTTCACAGAAAACTGCAGGCTTCACAGATAAACTATAGCCCTGCAAGAAAAAGTATGCCTTAAATCCTTTCCAGTCCTTTTCAGATCAATGAGGTGGAATTACAGTGTCTACGAGTACCACAAATTCTGCTATTTCTTAATAACTTTACCTCCTCAATGTAAATTAAGAATTAATTACAATAAATTAATTTTATATGTTAGCACTTGGCAACAGGGGTTTTTTTCCCTCATGTTTCATTTTAATTATGATGAATACTAAATAGATAGGTAAGATTATGCATCTAAATAAAYGGAGCACAGAAAATTAGGCTTATATATCTAGATATTATTCCATTATTTATTGGATGAAGAGGGAAACATAGTGACGATGGATGAGGTAAAGGCTGAGGTAATGAATGCCTTCTTTGCCTCAATTTTTAATAGCAATATCAACTGTTGTGTGGGTATCCAGCCCCCTGAGCTGGAAGACAAAGATGGAGAGCAGAATGAAGTCCCCCTAATCCTGGAAAAAATGGTCAGTGACCTGCTACACGACACTTAGACATGCAGAACTGTGTGGGATTGGATGGGATACACCCAAGGGTAGCAAGGGGTTGAATACAGCACTCACTTCTTCCCTCATGTACCAGCAGTCCTGCTTAACTGGGAATGACCTAGTTGACTGGAGATTTCCAAATAGGTCATCTATCAACAGGAAGGGCAGGAAGGAGGATCCAGGAAACTACAGGCCTTAATGTTGGGGAAGGTCATTGAGCAGGTCATCCTGCAGATAACACACATGGACCTGACATCCTGGCCTGTACCAGCAATAGTCTGGCCAGAAGGAGCAGGGCAGAGATTGTCCCCTGTACTTGGCACTGGTGAGGGCACACCTCAAATCCTGTGTTCAGTTTTGGGCCCTCACTCCAAGGACACTGAGGTGTTGGAGCATGTCTGGAGAAGGGCAATGGAGCTGGGGAAGGGTCTGGAGCACAAGTCCTGTGAGGAGCAGCTGAGGGAGCTGGGGTGTTTAGCCTGGAGGAAAGGAGGCTCAGGGCAGACCCTACTGCTCTCTACAACTGCCTGGAAGAAGCCAGGGAGGGGCAGTCTCTTTTCCCAAAGTAACAAGTGATACGGGAAGCAGAAACTGCCTCAGGGTGCTCGGGGGAGATTCCCATTAGATATTAGGAAAAAATTCTTCATGATGAAAGTTTCATCAGGAATTGGAACAGGCTGTACAGGAAAGTGGTGGATTCAATGGCCCTGGAGCACTCAGAAAACATGTGGGCGTTGCACTTCAGGACATGGTTTATTGTTGAACATAAGGAGCTTGGTTAATGGTTGGAGYTAATGGTTTTAGAGATCTTTTCCAAAAGAAAGAACTCTGTGATTCTAGTAAGCCATTTACTCATTATGTAACTGTACACAAACAATTACTTGTTTTAGGCATAAACYAGACTTTCAGAACAGTATTTTTTCTTCTCATGTTTCAAAGATTTGTATGTATATTTCTTTCACTGTAAAACCCTTTAAAACTTTTTAAAAAGTGCTGAGTAACAGATGAAAACACAGAAAAAATGAGCCTACACTGAAACTGGAGCCTCAGAAGGATACTGATTAAAAACATTTCAACTTTCAATAAATCTGCATTTACTGCATTTAAGTTCCTACAAGTAGGCAGGTCCCAGACCATGTCAACAGGATTCCCACACTAAGATTAAATTAAATTAGAAGATGTGCTCTTAAAACACACCTGATTTGCCCCAGCTGCTAGGAGCAGTGTACTGGAATAGACTGAAAAAAAAAATATGGAGCAAAACTCAAGCCTYCAAACTCTTCCCTTTCTACTTCTGCCATGTGCATGAAGTGTGGGCCTTCAGCATTCATTATTTGCAGATACACTCCTTCCGGGGCAATGTCATTTCAATACAGTCACTGCCTAGAAAATCAGTAATAAGATTTGCATGTTCACTTAACCCTTTAGTAGTATTCATCACATCAACTTCAGCAGCTAATCCTCAGCATCCCAAACACTCAATTTCCTGATTTTATGAACTTGAATTCACTACCTTTTTTACTTAATGTAGTAAGTTTGACAAAAAGACAAGGCTCACGAAGATTTAGCACCTAATTAGCATCAGACTCCATGTAGTTGAAAACAAGTTTACTGGGAAAAAACAAAACCAGTTTAAAAGCTGACTCCTGCAAATGTGGTAAAAATACTGTTTTAAATATTTCTCTCTTGAGTATCAGATTAAACAGCTTGAAGAAGCAGTGATTAATGAAAAAAAGTTTACTAAAGTATTGGAGAGTGTGTTGCTTCTGACCTCAAAACTACTAACATATTAATATCCTCTTTGACCATAACATACAGCTTTATTTTCAACAACRAGACCATTTATCTAGTTATGTATTTCTCTTCTTTATTGTACACTTGTAAACCAGWGGAACTCACAAAGATGTTAATATATTACCTGATAATGTGGAAGATAAAATGGAGGCTTATTTACAAAGTGTCCATAAAAATATCATAAATAAACAGAGGGATGTATGGATCCCAGTAATATTTTCTATCATTGTTAGGKTTAAGGTGGAATTTTAGCACATAAAACACACTTAGCACCCATACAGAATATGTATATTTGGGGTCTTTTTTACAAAACTGCACTTTTTTAAAAGCAGGCTTTTCTTTAAAAAAAAGAATTACATAATTATTTCCAAAGCTAACAAAGAAACATATTTTGCAGCAAAACCAAAAAAACACTCCCCCAAACCCTCAATCAAAAKATGTATTTTCAAACAATCAATCTTTCTTTTCTGTAATAGCACCAGAAATCAGCCTGTGGTCACAGAGGTCTTAGTGAGTTATCATTGTCTCTTACCTGGAGTTTGAAAGTTAAGGCGTCGCAGCTCCACTGGRTCTGTGGGATGGTGAGAGGGGACCTCCTTGCTGTTGGGTATGCTGCTCTTTCTAGAATCAGATTCAGCCCTCTTCCTGCATGGAGAAGGTGAACAAACAGAAGATAGACACGTTAGCTTCACAAAGGTGCCTGAGTATTTASCATTATATTCKGAAGGCAAGATGTTTATTTCTGAAAAAATATACGATCCAGTGCAATGGTAATATTATAATGTGTGGTGTGCAGGTGTATAATGATCAGAGAGAAAATAGCTGCATTCTGGCCTAAACTGATGTTCCAGAAMATCCTTCTGGTCATCCTAATACTTTACTCTTATAACACTATACATATTAAAATTAAGACAATTCTCCTATTTTAAATSCTATCTWGCTATACCTTTAWAARAAAGCAGCCAACTCTTGTGTTAGACCACCCCAAGTTATTGTCATTTAATATTTCTTATTTTATACTCAGAGCTCCACATTGTTATATAAAATAACTTGATTTCTTTAGGTATTTTTAATATGTATTTTAGGTATTTTAATATGAGAAAGAACAGTACCTATTCAAGAAGACATCTATTTATTTCACTTTTTAGGATGTAAGAATTTGCTTTATTTCCTCTCAACCCAGTAAGAGCTGAAATATGCAATCTTCATATGTCTTATCACATCTACATACATTCAAGGCTTAGATCTTAGAAGTATGAATATTTCTAATCAAATTAAGACTTTCACTGCAAAGGAAGGAAATTTTTTTTAAAAATTGAGAGAATGAAAGAGAAAAAAGAAAAAAAGTTGTCTGTTTCCCTTTCTCTAGAGAGAAGCAGAATGCATGTGTGTTCTCAGTGACATTTCTGTTAAAAATKACTCCCATCATCTGTATGTATCAATATCTGATGTAAAACATGGAGAACCATGTTTTTTGAAGAGTAGCTACCACGCTGCATTTTTRTACTGACAGTGGAATCTTTCTCCACTAGTTATATGTGGAGTCGTGAATRAAAACACAATGTGGCTGATTTTTTWAAATTTAATATAMAATGAAGAAGTAAACAGAKGAAGAGTTATGTTGTGAAAACAGAACTGAGATTGTTTTAAGGATAATGATAGCAGAACATTTTCCAGGTGCCCAATATTTAACATAATACTATATTTTCCTAATTGACTCACAATGTGACAATGATAAACCTGTTACTTCTCCAGTCAATTTATTGCTGCTCTTGAAATAGTGAAGACCAGGTGACATACAGTGAGATTTCAAAAGTTATGCAAAAAAGTCAGACAGAAAGATGACTGCATGAATTTTCAAGTCATTAGTCCTATGGTTTTACTGGAAAAAAGAAAAATGTTTTACCTAAAAAACCCCACCTGTTCTCCATCAAATRCCTTCACATATGTATTAACTTCTCTTCAGTGAAGCAACAAAATTTAAATCTGATTATTCTGTTTCAAAGTTTTTAAAACAAAATTCACATGGATAAACTAACTTTAAATTCCTTTCTTTAGACTATTCCGATCTCCTGCCACAGTATCACTAAGCCTTTTTCTTCTCACTAAAGATGTGTGATGTAGCTTTCAAAAAGTCTTTTAACCRGTATTTCCTTCTCTCTAAGTCTAGGAGTCTTAAGTCTCCTTAACTTTCTGGAACTGTCCAGGGACAAGTTTCATTTAAYTTTTTTCCACTAGAAAGTCAGTACCAGGCTGCAATTTCATACTAATATAATAAACCCATTAAAATATCTCCTAATCATGTATATGAATATTTTGAATATTTACAGAGTAGCAGAGTAGCAGTTTCTTATGTATTATTAATTGGAGGAATATTCTGGGTGTTTTTAATCTCTCCAGCCCATAGAAGATATCACAATTCTTCCAGATTATACAATGATAGGTGGGGGAAAAAATTCCACAAAGGACAAATGATATCACTGTATCATTTTCACTTGTAGAACTGTAAGTCAGTGTTGAGTTTATGTATATGGGACATTATGAAGACTCAGAGTAGCTAATGCCCCAACTACAACCATGGATTCCTTGAAGAACTTTGGTTATTGCATACAACCACTGCTTCCGTGTCACTAAAACATAAATACAACCTTATAAGCATTGTCAAGCTCTGCTATCTCTTGAAAATTTACCCCRTGGACACACAAAAAAACCTCARTGAAACTTTRCTGCTTGTATTACATTACATTTCAGTGCTGTAAATAACATAGCAAATCTTGCAGTTGCCTTCATATTGATAGATTACTGCCTACATTCACTTAAGACTGACAGATGCTTTGTCTTAGATCATTAACATGATTATTTTTTTTTTTTTTCTCCTTTCTCTCCTTTTCAGCATTAAATAAAGAGTGATTATTTTTCTCTTCTCACCTGTCAGGTTTACTGCTCCATTTTAATGCAGCAAGGAGGGAAGAAAAGGTGAAATGTTAGTTGACCAGCAGCACAGAGAATAAGCATGAAAATAGGAGATACAAGAAATTTTGGTTTGCAGTAAAGGTATGTAACTAAACCAAATTAAGAAATGACAGCTCATCAAAATATTCAATATTCAAGAAATCATAGAATTAATGGAGGACACAAGGTCACATCCAAAGGAAATCATCTGTTGAAAAACACACCTTTTTAAACACTATCTGCCAAGAAATGAGACTTCAAATTTTATCCAGTGAGATGGTGGAGAATGGGTGTTTAATTTGAGCCATGAAAGTAATGTTAACATAATATTGAAAAATTTCATCCCACTGAGAAGTAGCTCCTTCTTACTTTCTAGAGAGAAGTGAGATGAAAGGAGGGAAGAGACGAAAAATCAAAGTAGAGGGCAGACTAGAATGGGAAGGAGAGAAAGGGAGAAGAGGAAAAGAAGTGACAAACATATATATATATATGTGACCTTATATATATATATATGACTTGTACTAGATTTTAAAAAATAATAAAAAGAAATGAAAATTTCTAATACTATTTTACATAAACAGGTAATAAAATAACAAGAAATTTCTAACAGTACCCTGGAAAGCAAGGTAACCATAGATCATTTTCTAATGAACATGTCTTTTATGACTTAGAATTAATGTAATGTACTAGAGGTCTACAATGATCTGKGAAGATCTCTAGTGATCCATAAAGTTTAGGAAACAGGAAAAATAACTTATTATCTCTCACCAGTATGTTCTATTATACACAAACACACACTATAACTACAGTGTTTACCTTTCTGTGTGTTGATCATAATAAACAGGGGTTCTACAAACATTTTGATAGCTTTTACTCTACAATGACCAGATTGCACACATTATGAAAAAGTCTTTAAAATTCTTCATCATCACTTTAGATTTTCCATTTTCTCATTTTGCACTTCTGTGGGGTTTTTTTTTAACATCTGGGTTAAAAGCACATTTCTTTTTACAGGTCAAGATTCAGCAGAKGACCAGCAGTTCAAAGGAGGTGATTCTGCCCCTGTACTTCACACTGGTGASACCCCACCTGGAGTGCTGCATCCAGYACTGGGGTCATCAGTACAACAAAGACATGGAYCTGCTGGAGTTAATCTAGAGAAAGGTCAAATAATGATCAGGGGGGTGGAACAGGAAAGGCTGAGAGAGCTGAGGATTGTTCAGCCTGGACAAGAGAAGGTTTTGGGAGACTTTATTGCAGCCTTTAGGTACTTAAAGGGACTTATAAGAAAGATGGGGACAGGCTTTTATAGCAGAGCCTATAATGACGGGGYAAGGGGTAATGGTTTCAAAGAGGGTAGATTCAGACTAGCCAGAGGCAAGAATTTTTTTTATGGTGAAGTCTGTGAAGCATTAATTAACTAGATTCCCCAGAGAGGTGGTGGATTCTCYAKCCTTTCAAGGCCTGTGGATGGGGCYCTGAGAAACCCRACCTAGCTGAAAATGGCCCTGCTTATAGCAGGGGGTTGGATTARATGACCTTTAAGCATCCCTTCCAACCCAAACTTATCCATGATGCTATGGTTCAGAATGCTAGAGTTACTATGTTCAAAAGATTTACATCTAGGTGCAGTCTTCTGAACCAAATCAAAGCGCTGCACTTTATAAAAGCAAACAAAACAAAGTCTGTCAAGATGGCTTTAACTTCTYTTCCTTAGATATGGAAAGATCTAGAATGAAGAATCTTTTGTTCTTCATTGGTGAAAAACTGAAATTAGGGAATTTTTGACTTCTTAAAAACTACAAGGAATAGCTACACAAATTAGTTTGTTTAAAAAAAGGAAAAATAAAGCCAAAATCCAAGAATGTGAAGACAGGATGCTTCATGGGAACGTTCTCTTTTCTTTCTAGTTTGTCCATTTCTGAGAAACACCACTCAATTTCTAGAGCTCTTTAGCATTCACTAAGTAAATTCCTAATCATCTGAATCCTATGTAATTGAACATGTATCAAATATTTAAAATTTATATAAACTGAGACTCAAGCAGAACTCCTAATGGCTAGGCATTTCCTCTAGGAAGACCATCTATCTATCTGGGTTTGCTTTTGTTTGAGATTTTGGATACAAATCTTASTGTGCTGAATAAGATACTCCATCTTTGAACAAARAAAAWAWTTATTTTCTTRTCARCAAGAARATTGCCAAAAAGGAAGTGAGATTTATCTARTTTACTTGGATCTCTTGATTTGATTGTTTATAAAGTTTATTAGATGGAAAGAACTGCTCCAAAATAGGTGTCTCCCTTTACTATGACTGCAGGCTGATTTCACTGCTGCAAGAGAACACTGAACTGGTTAATGGCCAAATCAGTCCCATTTGCCAAGACACAGTCAACTGTAACTCAAGAAAAAACAGTTTTTACTGTGAGAATAGTTGAATATGGGAGCAAGTTGCCCAGAAAGGTCATTGAGTTTCCATTCTTAGCTAAAAAAAAATTTGCCTGGATATCCCTCTGAGCAAACTGCTGCAGGTGGCCATGCTCTGAACAGGGCTGGGATGAGGCACACTCCAGAGGTATGGCCCTTTGGTTCAGTGRATCTGTGAGCTCTTCTGCACACAGTGTATTAGTTGGCCTCATTTGTATTGGCTATTATATTGATAGCATGATAGATGAAAAGAAAAGGTACTCCAGTATTATTCCTATCTATTACTGTTACTAAGCTGCAAGGACCTTTTGGCTATATTCTAATGTATGATCCAAAAACCTGTCCATGAAGTATCTTTGTTTTCAGATTTTAAGGAAAGTAAATGCAGAGGCAATAACCTTTATACAATTTAACAACAAATAATGAGAAGTTCAAACATGCATCCCTTGTCTTTGGCACAGTTAAATATACTTCAAACCAACCCATGCAACTTATCCACACTATCTAAAAATGTCTGTATAAAAGAAGAGCAAAACTTCTCCCCATAAAATTATTCTTTTGGAAACTGCAGTCGTAATTTCTCCGTGATTGTAATTAAAATGTATAAGTAGTACTGTAAATCATGAACTTAGTGGTTCAAGTCTGTTCTCAAAGTTTTCTATGGACAAAGAGAATTAAGCAGAGTTGACCTTTATTTGAGTTACTGCTCTCTGCACTTCAGAAGTCATTTCTTGGTCATCCTCTTTGCATTGTACATCCTTTAACAAAATCCTCTTTAATGTTTTTTGCATATATGTTCATAAGTAGACTGATGCCCTCTACCTTAATTTTCTTTTCTCACTATCATACTTGTTGCACTTATAACCCAATATAATCTAGAATTATAATTGCAAATTTTTTTGTATCCACAAAAATTTTTTTGCCTCTTTTTTAAATATATTTTTCCCATCTAACTGYTGTAGCCACATAAAATCCATTTAAGTCAGAAATTAAACTTGACTGYTTTCTCAAAGCAATATGTTAAATATCCCAACTGTCTTGTCATTGCTCTTCTACAGTCAGCAAACCTATCAAAATGCAATAAGCTTGCATTCAGGTTACATACTCTTGGAAAAAATATCCAATTATATACTACATTTTTACAGAAATAAAAGCTCATAGAGGACCACAGACTGCTAAAACCACAGTCATAATTTCTCAGAGGTAATTTGCCAAATCAGTGCAGTTTGACAAATTAGAGTAAATAGCTGAAAATAGAAAAATAAATAAATACATATGGACAGTTGCCTGAACAGTTCTAGCACAAGTAGTAAATAACAGATGGAAAAYATGTCTCCCATTCTCAGTGAATGACAATCTCTTCACACTACTGATGAGCAAGTTTTACCTGCTCATATGTAGAATTTTTTTTTGTAATAGATAAGAAGATTGTTATTTTGGTTCCATAAATGTAATCAGTAACTCTAGAAGCAGTTGCRCATCTGCTTAATGTACTATTATTTTTTATTCCTTTTGTAGTATGGGTGAAGATTTACTTTTAATATTTCAAAATAATCAGAAGAAAGGAATATTTCCCTATCAYCACATCTCCAATGATCAGTTTTTGAAGTGATGGACAGAAACAGAGTTGCTAACTAATTTGACTGAATTAAGCACCCTACCAGAAACATTYAGGAGACATAGTATCTGCCAGCAACAGACTGACTGTGTGCTATGCTGCTGTATGATTACAGCCCTAAAATCATTCTATAAATGGCTATCTATTTGGAATCCAAAGGTGACATTAACTCTGGAATGTTTATTTACTGCTGAACAGAAAATTATTTCCAAAACTTTCTTCTCTCCTGAAGAGAGTTCTCTTCATGACACTTCAGAGGTATTTGACTGGAGAGACTAAAAGTGGGAAGAGCATACAAGCTTGGATTTAAATATTTATATGCAGGTAATAGCATCATAGACATTAGTTTTAGAAGACATATGTATATGTAATTTAATATGTAATTTAATAATATTATTCCTAGTGTGTCCCCTCCCCAGTAATTGACATAATCTTCGTACTATTCCTCAAATATACTTTATCAACATATTTTAAAAATGCATTAGGAAYGAAATATAAACATTAAGAAAACTTYTTTGAGTTTTATTCTTTGGTTTTGATTTAGTATCTTGGCCCATGKTAACTCATTTACACTGTAAAAGGCTGCTACATATAAATTATGGCATCATACACAGTTTTCACTTAATATGTTGTAAGGCAGAGGGAAATCCTTTGTGWAAAAGCAAAACTAAATCTGTGTCATAGGCAGTGAAAGAAGAATGAGTGAAATTTGATCTCAATGAAAGATTAGTCGAAAACAGCTATTTGATGTCTCTTTAATCTCTCAGATCAGAGCYTCAAATTCATATAGATACACTGCCAAATTGAGGCCAACTGTCAAAAGTTAAAATTCAAATTACTTGAGTGGAGATGAATATCACATTTAACAACAAGCTGATTGTAACCCCTAATGTATTACTATTATACATCTATAAACAAGTTTTAAAAAGTCAAATGTGCAAATTCCATACATATTTATGTGCAAGCACATATTTACTTTCCTTGCATACAAATGTATCTTTGCATACAAATGTATGCAAAGTGGAAAAAACATTTAAATGCAATAGTGTTAGTACAGTGTCATCAGCAGAAAAATGTACTCACATACCTGCAATTATTGGAAACTTTCAGTCAAAAAATTCTGCATTCTGTAAGCCATTTATAAATTTCAAAATATCCCAAAGCAATGATAGTTAATATTGTAGCACAAATATACAGTGTGGAACAGTATTGTGAAGTGACCAATACAGAGRGGAAATTATATACCTTGTAAGAAAACTAAAAGGTAAACCTACCTTTTATACAGAAGTATAGCAATAACTATACAGATGATAAACACCACTGCAAGAACTGGCCCAACAACCCAAATCAAGCCTTCTTCCTCATCTGTAATTGGTTGGGGATCAAGATCCATTGACACAACAGGATCTGAATATGGGCTTGTTGCATACATGGTCTGGAGAAATAAAAATAATTCTTACTTAATCATGAAACAATATATTAAAATGTAAGTATCCCACATCTAAAATAACTGTATAGAAGGTAATGATGCAATGAACATCTGCAAAAGTTCATTCTTCTTGAAGGCTTTCAAATTGAACAGTGTATTGTTATTATCATATTTATTTGGTGTTCCACATATTAGCAACGACCTGCAGACAAAGCATATAGCACAGTCCTTGCTATATGATTTGTAACTTAAGCAGAGAATGAGAAAATTAATAAGACACTGAGAATTATAGCCAACCAGTTTACCAATTTTTGGGGTTTGTTTTAGTTTCATACTGGCTTAACACTTTGTACCTGCACAATATGAAAGGGTACTTTTGACATRCCAAGACTGCTATAGATGAAAATAAGGAGGATTGAATGTAGAAGGTTCCTTGAAAAGGGTCTTACAACARCAGTACATTTTGTTGTAAATGCACAATATTGTATTTTGCCCAGTCAAGAACTGTCTGACAGAATATACCTACCCAAGGTGGAGACAAACTCAAATTAAAGACTAAAAATGGGAGAATTCCTTGCAGAATATGAAGGGAAGCTAAACATTCAGTCTTTCATAAGGGTGAAACTAGAATTATGAACCAACAGAGATTGTGAAAATATTTGCTTTACTAGATGGTGCAAAGCCAGCTGGCCTAGGATAAAACCCTGAGATAAGAGAATTTTTTTTAATTCTTGTCTGACCTGAAATGTTTGATCTGTGGCTGAGTGCAGAGTTAAAATTACAGACTGTAGAGGCTGAAGAGCTGGCCTGCTAAAATTGGATCATTTTAAGAACTGTGAGTTATAGTAAAGCCAGAAGTGGAAAATTGTTTGTACATATTTCTAGTCTGTGCTACTGTGTCTTCATCAGCACYATACTAGGATTTGAACTACAGCTCTTGCAAAGGACTTAAAAACATGATTCAGTAGTAGATCAGAAATGTCAGCTAAAACAGAAAAAGATAACCAGGAGAAGAGATTAGCTTCCATTTAGGTTTGCACTGTATTCTAAAAGATGCCCTAAGCCAGGACAAGTGTTATCAAAGGAGACATGTTTTTTACACTTCGTTTGGCCTTGTTTTGGGCTCTGGGCTACAACAATGTCTGAGACAGGATTAGGATTGGCAAAGCTSAGGCACTTCCTGAGTGTTACTAAGMTAGCACCCATATCAACAATCTCCAGTTACAGCATTTTACTACACCTGGCACCAAACCCTCCCTTTTAAGTCTATGATCATTGTCTGGAAACTGGGGAATCTTCCTGTTCCATTCCTGAACCACCCAAGTAGACTGATTTTTTTTTTTTCTCCCAGGTTTAGAACTCTCAAGAAATAAAAAAAAAGGTTCATTGCTACAAGAAGAAATTATTTGTATTCCACTTTTTGCTTTGCAGTGGGCAGCAAAAATGCCGGGAAAAAGATATAGAGGGATACTGAGGGCAAYAATATAAACAATTACTACCTTTTCTTCAATAAATAGGATTTCCCTTTTAATTTTAAACCATCCTGTATTAATGAACTAATTTAAACCTATTTATTATTTTACAAATTTATCTTATTYTTTCCTTCCTCTTGATGACATCCTTAACATATTTATAGATTTTAATCACAGCTCTCCAGCTCCCATTTTACTAAGTTAAACAAATTCAGACCTTCCCATGACCTCTTTTAATTCAAGTTCTCTATTCTACCRATCAAGAGAGAAATTTTGTACTTTCTGAATAAGAAGCCTTATATAAAATGTAACATCTGAATATCAAGAAAAACATCCTTTGTAAGTTACAACTCATACATCAGTAGAACCTGYAGTCTTAGAAGAAAATCAGCTACATATGTGCAGAGAGGTGATACTAGATCATTGAAATTCACAGAAAGTTGAATCTCATGAACCCTTAAAAAATCATTCACAGTCTGACTACCTCACGCTACTCATCATAGAAATAGTTCAGATGGCATGCTGAACTACATCTTATCCAATATCCATTCAGTAATGCCTTCTGAAGTCTTTTAAGAGCAGGATGCTATACGCATTTTGCCATACGTGTCAGTTTACAAACCTATTTCTTCCTGCTTCTTCCTCCCGATTTCTACCAAAGCAATAAATTTAGGTAATAATTTAAACCTTAATTTATATAAAAAATGCAAGACACTGAACTTCATATTGAAAAGATCCATTTTAGTACAGATAATTTATGACATAAAGATTTATGGTCACTTAACTTTATAGTCAAAAGATGTCTACCTTCTCCAATCTGATACAACACCTTCAGAATTATCTCTCTAGGCAGCTCATGTCAAAAAGTGAAAAGAGAACTTTTGATTTACATTAGAGCTTCCAGGAGCCACTTACTTTATTTTCAAATGAAGTTATTTCAAATGAAGTATTCAAAGTGGAGGAACTACCTCCTCATTGTGTTTAAGTAGGCACATTCCACTGACACCAAGAAAGCAACTGCAGAGTTATACACTGCAAGCATTTGACTACAGTTCAGAGTATTGGTGTTGGAGTTTCAGGTGATTGAACCTGCAAATGTACCTGTCAGGTTTAGTCACCAATTAGAAATGAACTGTATAACACGCTGTATGTTAAAATGCTAATGTGCATTGCGCCTTTCAAAAGTCTTATATCTGTCTTTTTTTTCTTTTTAATACATTACATGCGTTAGGTTAATTCACGCATAAAGGGATGTAACTRCAAAATGAATTATGTAAAGAGAAATGTCAGCTCATTATTTAGCTCACCTCAGGAATTTTCCCCATTATTGAATTATTTTCTAACTTTCTATTAATTTACTGATAAAGTTGTTATGGAATGACTGCAACTAAAGAGGGCAGCTGTGCATGACTCCAGTTCAATGGATCTTTCCAAGAACACTGTATATCCTATACCATTATTCAGTGGCAGAATCAAAAGACAGCAATTCTTTTAAATACATAAGGAAAGATGCTGCTGTAAAGTTCATCTCTCAGTAGCTGTGCCCATGGCCAAAAATAATACACAATGCAATTTTCAAAGGATGACGACAGAGCTAATAAAAGGTGACTCTTATGTTTCAGTTACACACTGAAGTAACACACTAAGGTGCAAGCGGAATCAAAGAGTTGAGGAATTAATGGATATTGAGTAAGGAAACACTCATTTTAAAGATCCTCTGACATACAACATTAAGAAAAAATGCTTTAGGGAAGTGAAAAAAGCATTGAAATTTTTTTTCATGACTGTGTAAGGTAATTTTTAGCTGGAAAAACATTAGCTAACTTACAGATTCTGAGTGCTCCATTACAGCCAACACAAAGAAGACGTATTCTTGACCACTCTGCAGTTGCTTATTCTCAAATCCACCATAATGCTTCTTATCCCCCAATGTGAATTCCGTAGGAAGAACTTCAAAGTGAGCTGCAATATATGGCTTTAATTCAACTTCCCTCCCAAGACGAATGCTTCTGCGTTTCCTAGCTATCTCCTTAAGCAGCTTTAGAATGAAGGGAGGGAAAAGAAAGGGGGGGGAAGAGAGAGAGCAAGCATGAACAGAAAGATAACTGTAAACAATTTTAATGTAACTTATTGACAGTGTAATGAGAAAATGCAATGCATGACCAAGAACTACAAAAAACAATTTATCCACATTTCATGGGACATATCAGTATCACTAAATGAATTCTTGCAAAATCTTCCAATTTCTTGTCATTTTTGTTAAGATAAGATACTAGGAGGCAATTGCAGTGCCCAGACTACAAACACAAAACAATTTTTAGATACTGTTGTGTCTAGGAGGAGGTGGGGAAAGCATAAGAAAACAATATACTTTCTCTGAGGACATATAAATATGCATAGCATGTTCCATATTTTCTTTCTTTCTATCTATCTATCTATCTATCTATCTATCTATCTATCTATCTATCTATCTATCTATCTATCTATCTATCTATCTATCTACCTATCTATCTACCTAGTCAGTCATAGAATAGAATAATTACGTTGGAAAGGCCCTTTAAGACTGATTCCATCCATTAATGAAACACTGCCACATCCACCATTAAACCATATCCCTAACTGCCAAAGCTACACATCTTAAATACCTCCAGRAATGGAAACTGAATCACTYCTTACAATAAACACAGCTAAAATTTACATCAGTAYGTTTGTGACAAGTTTAGATGCTAGGCTCTTGGAAACTTGGAAAACATATGCTAATTAATAAAGAAACTTAAGCTCAGCTAGTATGATTTATTGATTAATTACTTATTAAATCAGACAAATGCTTCTTCAATATCATTTTTGCTTTAGATATACTGGCATTCTGCAGAAATTAGTCTGATTTGATTACAAGGAGTCCGAACTTTTCCTGTGTGATGACACTGAAGGCCTTTTTGTGGTTCCCCTTGTTTTCTGCTTATGAAACTTATATGTCCTGTAGTCTTATAGTTGAATCACAAATTTTTCTAAGGTCACATAGGTGTTTAGCCTTTTCAGCATACTAACAGTTCTAATATAGTAGATTAGCACAAAATTCATTGCCAGGAAGAGGAGACAAATCTCAGGAGTGAGAAGGAGATTAAAAAAAAACCAAACAAACTGATCTTAACTCTATATATTAATTTCAAAGTACATGTTTAGYCAGGGACACTCTCCACAGAATCATGGAATTACAGAGTATGCTGAGTTGGGAGAGACCCTCAAGGATTTGAGTTTTTTGGGTCTGGGTCCTGGCTCTGCACAAGACCAAGAGTCCCCAGAGTCATTCCATGTGCCTGAGAGCACTGAAGTCTGTCAGGCTGGTGCTGTGACCACTTCCCTGGGGAGCCTGTTCCAGTGCCCAGCCACCCCCTGGGTGAAGACACTTTTTCTAATATCCAACCTAAGCCTCCCCTACACAACTCCAGGYCATTCCCTTGGGTCYTGTGACTGGTCCCAACWGTGTGAAGAGATCAACGGCCACCCCTCTACCTCCCCTTGTGAGGACATTGTAGACAATGAGGTCTCTGCTCAGTCTCCTCCAGGCTGAACAAACCAAGTGATCTCAGCCAYGCCWCATATGGCTTCCCCTCCAGGCTTTCACCATCTCCAATGCCTYCTTGATTTAGGCCACAGCTTAGTGAGCACATGTTTTTGCCTTCCCCTCATGGGATCTTGTATTTTGCAACCATGCAGTTAACAACTCCAATGCATGKGAAGCAATCTAATATTCACTCTGCTACTCAGAAAGAAGCTTTTAGTACTGAATACTTTGATATCCCTTCTCACTGACTAAATTTAAGGTTACAGATACATATGAAAGCAAGCTATGCCTCTTGAATCTGGGATTCTGTAACATTGAGGGCATTTGGATGTTATACCTTCAAAGATCTATGCAGTCAACAGCTTTCCAGCTCTAATGCTGAGTCTGTGCCCTGCTGCAGAGATTTTACATCCATTTACCTCTACCAATTTCAATGCCATGACACAAAAGCTGGTACAGTGCAATGGATCCCCTGAGCAAAAAAAGAACCAGCCATAATTTGAGACTAGAAATCATTATTCATTACTCAAGGACACTATTCCAATCAGCAGTCCATATTTCTCTTTCATTCTTCCTAAACAGTTTAATGAGCAGCTAGAGTCAATTTGTGTCATATAAAAATGAGGGCAGTGAAAAACCATAATATTGAAGAGATTTCTATTTAGTTACTTTATTGAAGGTGACTCACATCTGTTGGTAGCTTCATATGCCCCGGGTAGAGTTACTAAATGCAGAAAATGAGGCAGAGAACAATCAAAGTTTCTCTCAGGTTAGATCAGCCCTTACAGGAACTGCTGAGGGAAGCACTTTGGAAAGTTTGTGGCTGTATGATGCCATTTTATGACAATGGCTAAGCAGAGGGCTGAGCACTGGCTATCTGGAAGTCTGCCAAAATATGAAGCTAAGTTTTGAAGCAGTAACAATGCATGCTAGCCTAAAGTCAGGACCCACAAACACAACAGCACTAGTAGAGGTATACTGCTTGTGCCATCCCTAAAGGTRGCTGATACTTACATGTACCATTTCCACTGGAATTAAAGTTGTGTGTCTGCCTCAACTAAATTCTTTATCATATGTTTCCAGATTACGGGGCATTTACAATTCAGATTATTCAGATTCTAAATAACTCATAATAAAATGTGAAAGTACTGTAGGATTACTGCAATCAAAATTATGAAATGTCTGATCTTGATTATTTCTCACATTTGAAACAGTAACAGAAAGCACATATATTGGAAGAAAATGCAATGTTAAGTACAGTATTAGAGTAATCAGAAACTGCGTTTTGGCTGTGAACGCTCTAAGTTAGTTAGCCTGAGTCAAATGAGATTAGTTCAACTTTTCAAAGGTAGTTATTGATCACCTAAGGCCAGTTAACTTAGGTGTATTTGTGTGTAGCTAAAAACTTTGTCTGTAACATTGATTACACATGACTGAGTAGAACTCAGGTGAACCTCCAGCCTCATTCACATTTCATATGTAAGTGGGGTTGTTGCCAAATATCATTAGTTGCTCATCTATCTCCTGTTGCACTCTATACACAGATTTCAATAAAATTACTGAATTCWCTTAAGACTTAAAATGGCATCCTTTAGRTTTTTCTGCTTATAGATGTGAAGAAASCCTACTAAGTAATACTTACTGCAAATCATAGTATTTTTTTCTGTTTAATCTATTTGCATAATGTATCTATTTAAAGTCACTAGACCTCATGATATTAAAAAATGGAATTTTGAGTTAGTGAAGAAGGACAGTATCTCTTTTTTTTTTTTCAGA
This sequence comes from Alauda arvensis, assembly GCA_902810485.1. Taxonomy (NCBI): domain Eukaryota; kingdom Metazoa; phylum Chordata; class Aves; order Passeriformes; family Alaudidae; genus Alauda; species Alauda arvensis. Next base: position 1,018,866 of record CADDXX010000244.1, on the reverse strand, counting down.
TACCAAACATCTAGCCCATTATCTGTTCTTTTAAAACTAGGTATCTATCTTAATTACTTTCAGAGCTGAAGTTCAAGAAACAGGAAGATTAGGTAACTGCAGTAAGGCTGAAGAGTCTTTTTGGACTGTAATGGAGTTATACTCCAGAGGTGTGTTATTAGCAAATACTTTCTTTCTGAGTTCTAAGCAAAGTATTTGGGACATGGTTCTTTGAAATATCTATTGCCCAACCATTTCTGATACTAGACACTCATCTGAGATCATACTAAAAATATAACTATGCACAAATATCCTCACTTGACCATCAGTAACTATTTGTTCACAGTAGTGGTTTTTGGGGGTGGTGGTGGGGTTTCATGGTGTTTGTTTGTCTGTGAGTTTTGTTGTTTTTATTATGCTTTGTTTTGTTTGGGGTTTTTTGTGGTTGTTGGGGTTTTTTTGGTTTGGTTTGGTTTGCTTTGCTTTGCTTTTTTGAGGGGGGATGTTGGTTTGTTTTTTTTCCAAATGCATTTATTGTGGCACTGTGTTCACAAGCTTTTCAGGAATAGCACACTTAATAAAAATGCATACTTTGCAAATCTGGAAGCAAACCAGCCTTTTAAGTAATAGAAACTGAATGAAGTTAGCATGATATGCAGTTGCTGCCTGCTTTTAATGTTTTYCCCTACTCAGTTCTTGTTATATGTATTGCTGGCAATTGTAAAAGATATATCAAGGGGTTAGTTCTTTATCAGAAATAATTTTCATTTTCCAGTCAATGCATATCTTATTTCTTCCATCATTAATTCTACAATGTGGTCCCAATTATATCAATAGAAGTGGGAAACAACCCAYCCTGACACAAATATGTCTGAATTACCAAATGATCTTTCTCAATCTGTTGTACAGACTAAGGCAACACAAGTTGAAGGATGATTAAAATGACCCTTTGTTATGAGAATCAGCAGGAACCATAGAATTTAATTGCCAGGAAGTTCAATGTCATTTGGCACCTATCCTTTAATCTAATAATGCTGCTCAATGTGACTACAGTCTTTGGATGTTAAAAGTGGGTGGTAATACTCAATCAGTTTCCATTACTGTATGGATGTGGCTGTCAGAATTTTACTGTTTAACTGTATTTGATGTCACCTATGACTATGATCATAACCTGATGGCATTTACAATCCAAGTTCTTTTAWAGGGAAGAAGTTAATAAATCAAAGCAAGCCATTGCTGCAACTGAATGAASTGAGATGATCACATAAAGGAAACTGGTCAAGAAGAAAGGGTTGAATCAGTTAGTCATCATGCCTTCCTCTGAACAGTTGTTTTCAATATTCTGATTAAAGATTTGCCTGTTGTGACAAGGACTGAAAGAATTCAGTTTATATTTGGAACACTTTCTACAATATTGTTTGTTTAGCGAAGATCTCTATTTTCCCTATATTTTGGTGCAAAATTTGAAATTTATATCTGTTTTGTTCATGGCAGGAGTGAAAAGAACCTTTATGCTTGCTTGCAGATGATCAACACTTCCCAGTAATTGTGTTATGAGGAAGCATACAATGAGGTTATCTCTGTAACATAAARCCCTTGAATCCACCAAAAGAAAATAGAAAAATAAATGGAATACAGTCAAAAGAACACTGTATCAGGAGTGTTCTAGTCTTTGCATTGCAGAGATATTACACGTACAAAGTACTGTAGCATCTGAATGTCATCTAAAATCTTGGCCAGATATGAGAGCAATAATAACACCACCACTTGTCTTTTTTATAAAAGTCTCTCATATGAGGCCCTTGAAAACACTTTGAAATCACAAACATTAGCATGACTACAAATTTACGGATTGAAAGAAGAAAGACAAGCTTGCATGAGCTTTACTGACCTTCAGCAAAACAGAAAACAGGGGTGAATATTATAGTTCCTGGAATTATTGTATCAATTACATACTGAATTGATTTCTAGCATTGTTGGGCTTATTTCTAAAATGGAAGTCATTCCCCCCTTGGATTAATATCATTTATAGTTTCAAATGATGACACAATGTTGCTCTTTCCTTCCTTCTTTMTGCATTTATTTCTGATCACAAACTGTTGGTGGAATGGAGGCTATGTCTCACCAGAACTATTACAATACGTGACAATCAGGTAARAACACCACCAGAAGGTCAAATGTTAAACTGTGGTGCAAATTGCAATTTAGCATTTGTTACAGACTTAGTAAACACCCCTATAATGAACCAGACCTTTATTACAGTTCATATTGTTGGTGATTAAGATTTTGCTGGCAACTCATTTCACCTCCTGCACTTTTGCATCACTCTTTAAAATAGAAAAAGAGTAAAATATTAGTRTCTACAAATATCAGACACTTTGTGTTCTTTATTGCAACTTAATGTCTTTACTGTCTTCTCATTTAAGTAATTTGAACTTTTGTTTTAGTCTCCACAGGCTAATAATATAAATACAAAGTACCCTGACAACCAAAACTTTTCAAACTGGTGAGTTAATTACCTAAAACTAGCAAGATTGCTTCTTTAATGAAAGAGGAGAAAAAAACCCTCAAACCATATACAGTACCTCATCCAGTTCCATTTCATCTGGACTCTCCCATGGTTTGATAAACTTTCCACGAGACCTCTTCAAAGGCACAATAACTATATAATAGCCTCTGTAAATGAAAAAGTTGGACAAAAGCGAAGTTGAATGAAAAGGAATAGATAAATTGATGTTATGGGTCTGTTTAGAGGAACTTAAGAGAAAAGTGCTATGTTGAGAATAAACTTCTGAACATTAATATGCCCCTGCAGCCTTCCAAACACAGCTGTAAACATTCACACACTTGAAATAACATCAATTGTAAAGCATTTGACAAACAAATGGCACCAATTACCTACCTTTTTCTGTAAACATATAAATATTTATAAAAACTTTAATTACAATGCACTAAAATGCCAACATGAAATACAAGAGCCATAGGTTATTTGTACCCTCCCACCATCACACTGAGAAAAAAAAMCCCAAAGCCCTAAATTGAAATATATTACCATATATTTAAATCTCAATTACCAACCCATCTTTCCCCATTTTCATGTRTAATCAGAGTAGTAGGTTAACAAAATCTATTTTTTAATGCCAGTATCATAATAAAGAGAAAAGAAAGCAAACATGACGTACACTGCACCCATACTCTCTTTCCTTTTGACAACCAAGTGCCATTAGCTTTATCTATGTAAGTATTCTGTTCACAGTCACAGGTAAGATGGGTTGATACATACTTTCTTTATATCTAGGATTTGCAAATTMCATATATCAGTTTTCCTCAGAAATATTTTCCAAAAATATTTTCTTCCTCCCCACCCATGATGACCAGTAAATTGTATTTTCTAGTATGAGGGAGATCTTGTACTTTCATTGCTTACTTCACAAAGCCTGGATATTTGCCAGGCATAACTTCACATTAGTGTGAGAGAAGAAGCAAGACATGCAGGGTAGTGTAATATACATCTTCTTGATAAACAYACTTGTCAAAAAGTCAAGCACTCTCCATCTCAGGGGACAGGGAAAGAAACTGGTTTTCTTTGTTTCTAGTAACAAAAGCTTATTAAGGTGTTTCTGGGTCTCATTATGCAAGATAATTTTAGTGTCTCATGGGCCATCTCCTCTTCCCGTCTGCATTTTTTTTCACAACCCATTCAACCTTCTGCAAAACTATTAATTTTACTCAAGCAGTGCTGCTGAAAATCCTAAGTAATTAACAAAAAAACAGTCTACAGAGAAGGAGATGCTTTACAATTGGCTAAAAATCATCTCAGCCTAGGCCAACTATATAAACTATCTTTTTTTATCATACCAGTGCAAGCCACTGATCCATTTTAATCATCTCTTCTTCTTTAGAGCCCTTTCCCATAAAAGAAATGCAACAAAACTTTAGATTTTCAGCTCCTACAGTAAGTACATGTAATCATTAATCCCTGTGTTAAGAAATTTGAGGAAGTTTTCTGTGGAAATGCTGAACTCCAACAGGAGCRCTGGAAAGAAGTGTTGCCCCCAGATTCTTAACTAGTGTACACTTGCTGTATTCCAGTAYTTCATAAAGCATCTGTGGCATGCATTCTTATAGTGACAATATTATAAATCATCTTTTAAAAAGATGCAAAACTGTAAGGGTGGTTAAATCCAGATTTTAAACCTGCATTGGTCTACTAAAAATACTTTGAATAGCAAATCCTAGTGAACACTGACTTATCCACGTATACAGTAACAACTGACAGACCCTTTCTTTAACAGATGCATAAGAATCAAGACAAAAAGAAATAAGAACTTGCCCCTTTATGTCTTTGAAACATCAAAAATACATATTTACCTTTTTCCTTTCTTTTTTTTCATCTTTTTGTTTTTTAAGATAATGGCAAGTTAATACATTTTTCTTTCCAATGAAGGAATATCCAGCACATAAATGTAACTTTCACACTCTTTTTTACTTCCTTCATGAAARTCTCCCTCTTAGGACTTTGAAAATCTACTAAGACTTTCAGCATAGAGTATTTTAAACTGACAGAATAAATAGATTAATAATAAGAAAAAAAATTAAAATGTTCACACCAATATGCAGTGCTGCAATTTGTGAAGGACAACAAAGTTCTGTGATTTTTAGCTAATTGGATAAAACGTAGCATCTCCTGAAAAACATGTGTTATAGTTTACTTCATTGTTTGCTTGTTTGTTTTTAGTTTTTTTTTTATTGGGGAGAGGAGAGGGAGGAGAGTAAGAAATAAAGGGTTTATTTGGATATTGCTTTTTCTGAGTATTTGAGAGGCCAAAGTCTTTCACAAAATTCCATTTTACTTGAGACTTTCAAAGATGTAAGAGATTCAGAGAAACATGAACTGTCCTTTACACATAAAAATTGCTTTGGAAACAGCCCAAAATACTGAAAGAAAGAAAAATTAATGAGATGAGCAAAAGTATCACCATCAAACATTGACAAATATTACCATCTTTAATTACAAATATTACGCTCARTCTTATTACCTRTATTTCATTAGAGCAAACCATTATCTGCTTCACTTTTTTTGTAATTATTACTATTGAAAAAGTCTCAGTACTTCACTGTAAGCTAGGGGCAATCCTGAGCATACAATCCACCAATAGAGGAGCAGCATGTCTAAATATGTCAACATAACTAATACATGAAATTGTTCTTCCCATACAAAGTCTAACGTAGAATAACCTTACTTATTGTAGCAAATACAGGTCAGGTTTTCTGTTCAGTATACAGTTGCTTTGCTATGCCTGCTCTAAGGGTCAAGTCAATCTTTATTGTTGTGTTTTACTTTATCAAGCCTGATCAAGTCTTCCTAGAAGATAGATGTACAAGTAGGAGATACATTATTTGAAAAATGGGCAGTTGGACCCTGTAGATTTAATGTACCTTTTCTGATGTCACTTAGCCTCTTTAACTTTTTTATACTTTATAAAAGAAAGGAATTGTCTTTTATTCCAGTGCTATCTTCTGCTACTGTTTGATCAGCTATCCTGCACATTTTTCTCTCTGTGAATGCCATGCCTCATAAATCTTTTTTGACTCATTCCATCTTCAGTCTTCCTTTGCTGCATTTGTTACTGACCGCATCTTACTCAATCTAATGATAATGACTACATTTTTCAGTTTTTCATCCTTTTAATGTTTCAAAGTCATTTATTTCTTGACCTTACCTGCCTCAAAATCTTCAGTCAGTAATSAAAAAGGGGGCAGTTTTCTAGAAAGCTGTAAAAATCCACCAGGGAGAGGAAAACTTGAATCCCCAYCATTTAATGACCGGCTCATTTTCCTCTCCATTTCCTTTACATTACATATGGGAACCTTACAGATCAACAACAATCGCTATAAGCAGAGCAATAACACTTAYTGATTGTATCATGCTTCATGTTTTCCTGGCAAATCTTTATTGTCTAACCTTTCTAATCCCTGCTGACCATGTGCTCTCAGGTCTTTAATCCTGTTTCTGTTGTTTAAATTTCCACACCACCTGTTCCCCTCCAAAATCTACAGAAGCTTTAGAAAACCTGCAATTCTTTTTGAAAAAAATCTTGTTTTCTTTCTGAGACCAGTGGAGAGAACAAGGTATTTTTATCCTGATTAAAAMCAATCAGAATTAATTAATCTGAATTGATTTAAGTGCATTATCAATTCTTTAAAACTCCATACAATTCTTGAGTGACTAAGTCTGAGTACTTCAAGGAGCTACAGCATGRTATTTATGCATTGATGAGTTATCAATTCTTTTTGAGATGATAAATTGTTCAAAATATAACTGGTTTCCTGCGTCTCTCATTTTGCAATCTATGATGAAACACAGAAGTACTCTGAGAAAAATCTGCAAACTGAAGGGCAATCAGTCTCTATAAAAGTCTTGCATACAGGGCTATGTGACATACTTCAGAGYTCTAGCTGGAACTGACATACTGTGGTAATCTATGCCTATTAGTTCACCACTTCAGGGCTGACCAAAAGTTAAAACAAATTAAGGGCATCATTCAAATACCCCTTAAACACTGACATGCTTGGGACATTAACTGCCTSACTAGAAAGCCTCTTCCAGTTTGAATGCTTCCTAATACATCTGAATCTCTGCTGATGCTGGTCTGAGGCATTGCCCAATGTTCTATAAATGCATCTCAGGAACAAGAGATCAGCAGCTCCTTCTTCACTCCCCTCCCTCAGGAAGCTGCAGAGAGCAAGGAGGTCAGCCCTTAGACTTCTTTTCTCCAAACTAGACAAAGTTTGGAGAAAAGCCCTTAGCAGCTCCTTACAGGATGTTCCTTTCAGYCCTTCCATCAGCTTTGTTGCCCTCTGTTGGATGCATTCAAGGACCTTCACAACAGAATTTCACATTTGTTCCTAATTTTCATGCCACTTATGACTACATATCTCCCTGTGAGGCCCCTTGTTCCTTAAGAGAGTCAACAGCACYTCCCAGTTTGCTACATCAATTATKAYACYGATATTAAGTCAAATGCTACTGTAGAGTACTGTTAAAATWAATAAAGCCATGGTCCAGAATGATCATCTCTCTGGAGTTAAAAACAATGGYATGTCATTCCTTCACTCACTTTATATTCTCATTTGAGGGTACTTCTGGAAGCTCCACAGTTATCATGCCATCTAAGTTGGTCTTTCCGATGAAGACTGGCTTTGTGCGAAGCACGTCTGGTGCGGTCTTGGCTGTTACTCTGTGCTGGAGACCCCCAGCACTGTTCCCTCTGTTTGTCAGAACAAATGAATATGATGTCTCTGGCTTCAAGTTTGTGATCAGCTTTTGAGTAGCACGTCCATCAACCTCCATCTTCCCATCATCATAAAGTATCTATGTTAATACACAAAGGTAGTTTTGGTTAGTAGGAAAAGGCAAACGATGCTGTCACACTGAATTCAGGAATCAACCTAGCTACAAATTTAAATAATAAGTAATTTTAAATATATTTGGGCATTTTAGGGTATAAAACAGGACTGAATTCACTCCTGCAAGTAAATTTCTCACTTTCAGGGGGCGATAAAGAATATTACATTAATATAAAGCAATGCAACCACTCCCAAAATCCAATTTAACTTTTTCAAAGTAAGCAGCTTTTCTGGAAACCAGAATTTATAGCAAGGTACTCTTGTTAAAAGTATCTTGACTTTTTCATTCATATGCCTTACTTAGAAAGGTTTTTGTACCATTCAGTTCCTAAAATATTGTTCTTCATTTGCACCTGCCTAAGATGACACAAGTGATTAAGACTGAAGCAGAATAAATTCCAGGCAGACTGCATGTTACACTGAGTCTCTGTATCTGGAAAAAACTATAGCTAAGGGAGTAAAAGAATTGCAAATCAAAAATATGCTGTTGTACATTGAGGAGACAAAACCCAAAATGGTACTCAACTGCATTTGCTATGGAAAGGACTAGAAAAAAAGAAGGATATGTTTTCTTTCACTGTTTTGTTTTTTTTTAATACTGTAACAGTGAATAAAAAATTAGCAATAATAGAAATAATGATACCATCAATACAAGTTCATGATACATGTTCAGTTAGCTGCTTAATCCGGTAAATACATTGTTTAGTTTCTGCTATTTTCTCTTGTACAAATGGAAAGTAACTTACTTTAAAAGGCAAAGCTGAATTGTAGTTTTCTGGAATCTCCCAGGACAGCAAAACAGACGTCTTCATTACTGCTTTAACATGAAAATTTTTTGCAAACACTGCTGGAAAAAAAGAAACAATGTATATAAACAACATCTTGGAGCTCAGATCTTGTCCTATTTCCACTGCCACTTGGAAGTATTAGCTTTACATTTAGGTCAAAAATCAACAAGGATTCGATTCTCCTACCTGTTTGCTCATTCTTAAATATCATATTTAAACTCGTTCTCACTCATCTAGTGACAACCCAATACACACATTTTCCTTACCTGAAAATATTGTGAAGAAGTTAGCCAGAACTTGCTTGGCAAGGGACAACTGAATTCTAAGGCATCCAAAACATATTAAGATTTGTATACTTTACCTTTTGTGATTGATGAACCTATTTTTATGAATGGGCGGGTCAGTTTTATTTACACCTTCAAAAACACTGATATCCAAAGACCGATACTCCTTTAAGGGTCAACGCCATAAGCAGACAAATCCTACCTTGATCCACGGGTAGTGTCCTGAACTGGACACTTGGACTATATGGACCAGGCCCTTTGCTTGTGTGGGCACGTACTTTTACATCATAAGTGGTATCTGGTTTTAAGCCAGAAAGTGTCATAGTGGTATCAGCAGGAACAACAGGGAGTTCAACTGGCTGGTAAGCAACATTGATATCTCTGTACAAGATGGTATATTTGGTGATAATGCCATTTCTTTCTGCCAAGAGTGGCATCTGCCAAGTTAATTGAACTGATGTAGAAGTAGAGCTTTCCGAGTGGAGATTTTGGGGAAATCCACTGGGTACCTCTTCAGGAACAGAAATCTCTTTAACCATCTCCTCCCCAAAGCCCACTTTATTTCTAGCTGAGAGCCTGAAGACATAGGAAGCTCCTTTGTGAATGTCTGTGGCCGTGAAGTGATCTTCCTTCTCCGAGAAATCCATGGTCGTTAATGCGTCCATGTCTTTGCGACCAAACTTCAGGCGATAACCCTGCAGCGGGCCAAAAGTTTCCACAGGAGGATGCCACTGAATTAGAGCCGTGTTCATCTGTGTGTGGCTAATCACAAGCCGAGGTTTGCCTGGAACTGTAGCACAACGTTATTTAAAGRGGATAGATACAAACACAACCACACGTACAATTCCTCAGGTTAGTTTCAACAGGATTAAGGATATATTCTCTCTTTCCTTGCTCTTAGTTCCACATATAAATGTCCTAATAAAGAGACTGTTTCTGGCTCCTGCACTATTTAGTCGTACAATATAAGGAACTGTAAGGAATAGTAGAGACATTTACTGCTTTCATGTCTTCTTCCCTTACCATAATTTCTAAATAAAAGAGCACATTCAGAGGCACAGCATCTAGGAACAAAAATCAAGAAGTAAAACTTCCAACAGATGTCTTATGAATGGTCCTGTCTCATAAACCCTTGTTTGCAAAAAAAAAGRAAAAAAAAAAMCAAAAACAAAAGTACTGTCGTAAGTTTTCATGTATTTAATGCAAGGGCCATTTCCTGTAAATGAGAATATAATTAATGAAGAAATAACAAGTTTCTAGGTAACTTTAACATAACTTTTATCATTAATAGTTAAAATGTGGTGGAAGTCAGAATAACCTTGKCCTCAGAAATCATTACTACACATGATAGGACCCTGTCATTCCGGTTTCCATACCCAAATCACTTCCACATCCACTGTTTCAGTGTGGAGAGGTAGTCAGTTTGGAATTTAATATTTTCCAGCATGGCTTATCACATATGATTCACTTTCCAGCATGGTTTTCATGCGGGACTTCTTTTGAAGAAAGTTAAATTGGTAGCTCTTCTTAACTTATACACTACATATGGTCACAATCACCATTAGTCCAAACTGTTGATTTGTCTTTTACAGAAGTTCAGACTGCAAGTGTGGTATGGACACTTAGGAGGAATTTAATTTTATCTATCCAGAGAGGACTGAATCAGTCCTAATCAAGCCAAAAATTACATTATAGAATTTATATAGTGTACATTTTTAGAGTTCCAATATGAATTCTCATTTACTGTTTTTATTTAATTGATTCATTAGTTTTAATTTATTCACATCCATTTGTATACATTTAATTTATATTTTCATTAACACTTCTCTTGCAAAAAGGCCTGTYTCTATGACAGTGATTTATTTGATAAAGAAACACATCCATAACTATTTAGAAGTTTGGTGTTCATTCCGTACCACTKCCTGACAGGTCAAGAGACCAGAAGTAGTAGTGCAATGACAACACAGTCCTCAACAAAGATTTAATTAGTTTCATCTGCATTCGACGTCTTCCCATGTGAATGTAACTGCTGCGCTGTGAGCTTTGGTTTCTGTATTTAAACACTTCAATAGAAAATATTATTTATCTTCTGTTCTCAGGCACCCAWCAAATCACATTGTTATTGTCAGAAGGTCTAACTACCCTTCCATAAAGAACTGGGAATAAGGAGGGAAGAATGGCATGCCTTGAAGAAAATCCTGCATTTTGTAAGCTCTTCCCTCCTTACATCTGTCATGAGTCATTACATTGCTTCTACTTTTGTAAAAATTTTAGGTAGGTTTTATTTAAATTTTCCAAATATCTTTGCATTAAACTGTTGAGTTCACCTGGCATTATTATTGTGGAATCTTGTGAGTGTTTTCCCACATTTTCTGCTGTGTAAAGARTATCTTTCTGGTTAGTTTCTGGCTTTTCCTCATTGAAAACTRGAAGTCTTTATGAAACAAAGAGAGGGCTGTAAAGGCATTTTGCAGGCCGTATTTTTCTCTGCATCCTAGCTATTACTGGCACCAGTGTAGCAGACAAAATAATAGTTTATCTAAAAAGAATAATACTCCTTCACCTTCCTAGAGAAGAGATTACTGGAAGGTATAACTAAATTATTTTTGTAATAAATTGTCTTTTTTTTGTTCTTGTGGCAGACTTTGCAATCAKAACTACATTTTTACCTCTGTGGTAACTACAGAGAAAAGAAGAAACTAATACTTGCTCTTGATCAGAATCAGGCAACTAATAAAATTTAGTTATCCAATAAAAGAATCCTGTGACTAAAATAGTAAATTACAACGGTCACTTTTTTAGTATCATACAGCCTATCTGATGTTGCAAAGCAGATAAATTTATTTTTATTTCCAGACAGCTTTCAGTTAACATTTACTTTCAGTATGATTTTCATAATACTTATGAATATTACAGTCTTTTAGGACAAATGACAGGATTCTGTGCAGTCGTATATACAGTTGTGCCACCAAATAGCTCTGTCTAGAAATTTCTGATAATAACCTGGATTTTCCATGAGCCCAAAAGAAGTGAAATTGTCCATAAAAAATAYATATATTCTCTGATCTAGTGAAATCCACTTCCATTAGTACATAGCAAGACATCTCTCACATACTCCTTTGCAGCAGACATTACTGCTGCAGTAGCTTGCCACTACTAGTAGAAGCTCATGCAAGCTGCCTTTGCCAAATTAACTGAAGTAATTTGTTTCTGTTAGCTGCTATAAAGTACACCACTGCCTTAATAGAAACTTTCTTCTTTTAGATGAAATCTGTATTTCAAGAATGCTGTCCAATATGAGAGCAAATGACTAGTAATGGACAAGCTATTGTCCTATGAGATTCTTCAACTACCGTGACACAGAAATTAAAGGTCTGATTAAAATCTTCATAAAAATTGTATGATATCACTGACTACTAAGTCTTCATTTTTATCAAGGTCTTGTTAATCATACATTTTGTAACTCCTGCCCCAAGTAATTTAATAAGTACTTTGATTCAGAAATGATTCAGTAGCAGTTTTTATTCCCTCTGATTTCAATAAAGAAGGAAACTGAACRTAAGACAAAAGCACACTCTTGAATRAAAATATCAGTYAYGTTCAGTGACTTTACTACCGAGTTAGCATAATGTAGGCTTACTTGTGTTTGGTGAATCTTTCCTGCCTAAAAATATAAATGATACTTTTGTGTCACTAACTGGACAACTGAAGAGTTACTTATTGTCTGAATAACTTACAGATAGCTTYTYTGGTAAATGTTCAGACACCTACTCYCCTTTCATATCTCTTATGGTCATAATCTCAGTCAATCTCATTCAAACTTTAAATATTAGACTAAAAAATCTGCTCCTTCATTTTCTTTATTGTAGTATTCCAATACCACCTTTCCAGGGAAAAAAAAAATCAAATGGAAACTCAAATTGAATAGGACACTGCATTACAGACCTACAACCCTTTGGTGTTAATGCATTATTCCTTCCCTTGTGGTGATGCATTCTCACAGAAAGTGAGCAGGAAGCTCCTGGCACTGACTATATTCAATGTTGCTTTCTTCACAACTCTGCATACAATTTTTCTTACAAAAATAGCCCAAACACTGCAAACCGTAACACCAAGAGATTTCATAAAGTCTGGCATATATGAAGGAGCAAAATGGTAACTAGCTGTTAATSCCAGGAACAAGCATTACTTGTTCATAGGGTTAAGCAAATGACAAGAACARTGTAATATGCATTACATTTACAGACATGCCTCTTATCCTCTACTGCTCTTCAGTCAAATTTATATGGGACATAGGATTTGTTCTGTCTTTTTTAAGTAGAAGCATCAGAGATCTTAGTAGAATAACACTTGAATAAGTGTTTTAGTTAATAAGTCAATAAGGACTAAATGCAGTGAAAGTTTAAGTTTTGTAAGCATATTAGCATAACCCATTTTTATGTCTAGGAACTAAAAAAATCATAATTTGTTTTTATTTAAATTGTGAATTGAGCTTTAAAAAAGAGTAATGGATCAAGAGCCTTTTTTTCTTAAATCAACTTCAAATACATGCCAGAAATATATATCACCTTTTYTTCTCAGAGTATGAGAATTCAGATAAGAAGTTACACAGCAAGTTTCAGCAATAGCCAAGAGTAATGACTAGAATGTATTCTAAGATCTGAAATGAAACATTGTTCATCTAGCCACCACCACTGAGATTTTTCCAAAGAATCTAACAAGAAAAGGATATAGATGGTTTTGATATTAATACAARATGTTTTCTGCATTTAGTGATTGTCTTWAAAATTGAATCAATCACTATAAACACAAATATATATGCCTTTTAGATTTTATCTGTTAGCATAAACAATATATTCTTATTCAGAGAGCTTGTAATGGCACTACATGTGATTGTAATAGAATATCCTCAATGGCTGCACTGCAAACCCCTGAAAATGAACACATAAAATATGTACAGGTTGTGAACATCCGTAGATAAGCATCACACTAAACCTGTGGTGGCATCAATTGGTTAAGTTGTGCCACAGTGTAACATTAAAAAAAGATGAAAATTAAAATGTTCCTCATCTAAAAGCAGTTTGGTTTATCTCATCTGTGCTAACTACTATATTGGTTTTGCAGTCAAGATATCCAGCATTTAGAACCTCCTGAGATGAAACACTGACTGAACACAGTGGCAGGGTGTATTTTGCCCCAGTTTGTTCTTTAAATTACCCCTGAATCAATATAGGCTTCAGGTTTTCACAGGATGGAGCTACATTCTGTTTTCCAATTCTCTGCTTTAATAATGACATTCTTCTGAGAGATGTCATTGTGGATKTCATACAGATGGGTTCTCTCAATGGTTTTACTAGCAGTGTTGCTACTTTCATGAAGATCATGAAAGCCCCTTACAAGTTTTTCAAATAGCCTTCTCAACTCTGAATTTCTGCTTTTTTCTCTCAAAGAAGACATCAGTGATAATGGAAGAGCTACTCAAAACTATCAAGTGACCTCATCTAGAACAAAGAAAGGGACAAAGGGAATAATTGGCTCTATTTTATCTAAATAAATGAAGGTCCAAATACTGAAACAGAAAATTCTATGTTCTAGAAACACTTCTCACACAACAGGAGACTTCCAAATAGTAGGAAAAAAACAGTAGCAGAAAAAGTCAAAGGATTCTTTTAGAGCTCAATTTGYATATAAGTATTACCTGCACCAGTAGTAGATACAAGTTTGGGTTTGCTGCGTGCGCCGTCACCTTTAGTTGTATAGGCTGTCACAGTGAAAGAGTATGTGGTTTCAGGCTGAAGCCCAGAAATTATCATTTCCTAAGATCAAATAAAACAAAGAACAATTAATTTAAAATAGGTTGTTTGCCAGGAGAATGCAGAATCCTTAGTAACCTTGCTTATATTACATTTTTGGCAGTGATAGCAAGCATTTGAGTGCACCAACAACTGTACTGTGTGAAATACTTGGTAATGCAAAACATTCCACTCACTTAAGCAATAAGAGACAGCACACATCTAAATAGTATGCCTCAGGTAGTTTRCAGCAAAAGGCCAAAGGCTTGGTGGTGTGAACAGCAAAAAAAGTCTTCTGAAATACCCTGCCTGAGGGATACTACTGACATTGTGAAACACATGCACAAGTAGATATGAGAGACTCAGTTTAACTTAGTCATTAACAGGATATCWCTGATATAGTTCTAAAATGCCTAGTAAGAAAAATGTTGCATTTACATGCATGCTTTATAAGCAATGATGGTTTAGCTGAACAAAAAAGTCTTACTACTTCCATAACACTTTCATTGCAACCTGTGTCACTGGGTAGACTGCACTTCTCAATATCTGAAAGGACTTCAGAAACAGCTAGCCCTTCAGGTCTAAAATAACTATATAAAACCACTAAAAATCTGGTCAGAGGACAGATCTGATGGCCGTCAGATGACAGCAGCTACACAACAAATAGCTCTTCAGAYAGAGCAAAGTAACAACAACATCAAAATGTAAGTATCAGAGCAAGGGGGGTATCTTTTCACACACGTGTGCACACATACATGCACACAGAAGATGCTGAACAGTGTACAAGAAATAAAATAAACTTATGTCCTGCTACAAGGACAAGAAGAGGAGTATGTTTTGACACTCACAATATAAATAAATCATATCTGCAAATATAAAGAGACAGCATTTGGAGGTAATTGATGGGCCTGGAGTCCCCAACTTCCAGCCTGTAACCATTGGAYTACTCCTCTGCATTTTCATATGCCTGAATGAACTTGCACTAAATTTCAATGCTGCCAGAGAGATGGTGTATTTATACATCTAGAATAAATAGCAAATGTGCAATCACACATCCCTCAGAAATAGCCATGAAAAGTTAATATAAAATTCATGGGCAAGATTATTCATAGTACATGGATTTTTTCAAGATATGGATATGAGTTTAGTAAAGATGTGATTTGAATTCAGCTTTGTATTTACAGTTGGTTATTAGCAATACAGAAATAATTAGGTAATAATCAGAATGAGTGGGCAAAATAGCTCAAATAAAAAAAAAGCCAAATCCAAACAACAAAATGAAAAACACATAAAAATCTACTATCAAAAGATCCCCTTCTTAGACTCTATCTTAGAATTGAATTGAATTGTAAGGCCAAAATCAGTAAGAAAGACTTGATATCTTCTGTAAGAAAACTACTACCAGAATTAAATTATAGAAGGCAAAAAAAAAAAACCCCACAAAACCACAAAACAGAAAGACTTATGAAGATATTAGCCTCATCTAACAACCATTACTTMATGGTGTAAGAGCCTGTGGTTGCATGTAATGTCTGAAAGTGTGGTTTGGATACAGCAAACATTATTACTTAGGCATAAACACTGCAGTTCATCTGAGTTTCCTGGTAGCATGTATTTATTTTATTTAAAAGAAAGCACAACTGACTTCTACTTTCAGTTACACAAAAAAAAACCCCAAAAAACTTTAGAATGAATACAGAAAAATACAACTATTGACATGTAACCCTGAGCCACTCCTGTTTTATTTTTCTATCACCTTGTAAAGAAGAAATTGTGAAGCAAAGTTAGTGACAGCCACCAAAAAAGATGAAAACTCAAATCAGTGCTGTGTATTTTGGCATCATGCTAAACCCCAGAACAGGTAAGCAACAGTAACCCTACTCTCTCTGGGGAATATAAAAGAACAACAAAGGAAAAAGGTGCCATAAGAGAAAACCTTTGATGTTAGGAACATGCATTTGTGCAAATAACAAAAAAACGCCCTGCAAAACAAAAACAAAAACAAACCCAAAGAAAGCACAAAAAAAACCGAACCCAAAACAAAACCATACAATGCTACAAGCAAACAAGCAAGACAAAAAAATCTCAACCCAAACACACAATGTATTTCTGCCCAATCAAAAAGTACTTACATGTTCAGTAGTATCATCATATTCCCACTAATTTACAGTAAAGGAAGTTGAAAGGAAAAACAAAAGAAATAAGGAGATTTGTAGCCTGGTTGAGATGAAGTTTTGTTCTTTATAGTAAATTTAATATGAAAGATGTCTGAAAAAGTCATGTACAGTTCAAATTATCCATGTAGAATCACATGAAATTTGGTTAATGAAATCAGGCCAGGCATTTTAAATTCCATTTCGGTTTTCCCTTAAATCCAGCTACTTCTCTTTCACTGACAAATAAAAGAAGTAATGAATTTTCTTGTACCTTGTAGTACTATTTTATAATAGTTTTTATTAGAAGTTACCAAGGCTGGTTTATTTAATCATGTTACCAGGCTATATGCTTCAGTTTCCTAAACTAATTCAGTGCACTAAGTCTTAAAAACACATTGATATTTTACCATCAAGGTCTTCATACTTGGCACAAGCCTTGAKCACATCTATCACAGAAGTACTATGGACAGGAAGGAGAGGAGGGAAGAGAAAGGAGTTGTCCTTCATGAAACAGCGTCAAGTGGGCAGGTCAAAGCTAAACTTGACAAAAGAAGATATACAACTTTTGCCTTTATGATATTTGAATTCCAATATCTCATCTAGTCTCCAGTTACTGACCTTCTTGTGTTTCAAATAATTTTAATCCCCTATCACAGAGAGGCTGGAAGTAAAAATTCGTGAAAGGAAGAGGAGAACCAAAGCACACTAGCATGTCGTTTTCCATCTCCTCTCAATTTTCCCTTTCCTTTCCCACTTCCTGATCTACTTTCATCTTCATCTCCACTGAATTTAAACCATAAGAACACCACGTTTTCCAACAGGAAAGTTCAATACTGGCAGCAAGTCATCCAGAAACAGACACAGTATTTTGCAAATAGTATCATGAGCAAAATGCAGGTGTAGGAGATTATTCTCCAAAGAGGTCTCTGTAAACCTGAAATTCAGAACAATGACTGGAAAGCAAAAAAATTGTCTACCCATGTAAAATGCTTACAAAACAGATCTTTGATTTAGTTTAATAATGCCTTTTTATTTCCAGTCAATCCAGTCATAAACGGCAAACAAGTAGTGAGACATGTCTAATGGATAATAGTTTCCCATGGGATGACTTCTTCAGTGTCAGGAGCTTTGGAAATCTTAAGTTTAAGAGTACTGGTGTATCTCAATCAGTAAAATCCTAGTTTGAGAAGCTTTTTAAACAGGATGTTTTCATTATTTCATCATCTCATAATTTCTAAAACAGATGGGAAATTTTGCAATATAAATGACCACGTACCTATTCAAACTAAGTTCCTCATTTTATTAAAGTTCMTGATATGCATAATGAAAAGTATAATACCTCAGTGGTTTCTAAAGTTACATTAAGAACATTAATTTCTCGTAAAATATGTAGTAAGGTGTGTACAAGCTAATCAGAGAAACTGTAATGACAGGGTAACACARGTTTCTAACGATTCTAGGCCCTCCACYGAAGCAATGAAATRRGAGATGGGTGGGTCAGGTCGTGCACARTTTACTACACTGACTTTGACCTGGAACAGATCACYCTGRTGCTTTAGAACTTCAGAGTACTGCTAAAGTCTCCAGGTTTAACATAAACAGAATAATGACATAGCCTAGCATTTAGCTGCAGATCAGTAGAGAACAAASTGTCTTGTTTTGGCCCAAGAACCTTTAAACCCAAGTGTTCTGAAAAATAAGTTTTTAAAACAGAGAAAAAAAAAGCTAGCTGGTCGACTGGTAAATAGAAAGAAAAAAGACCCTTAACAATAGAAGGCAGCTTTGGATTTCTCTCTGGCAAACAAAGGGTTTCCCCTCAGAGCAAGAAAAGCACGGGGTGTCCCAGTTACCTGTGCATCTGCCAGCATGATGTCCTTCAGCATGGGCTGGCCCTTGGGCTCGCCGCTCTCCATCCTCACGTAGTGCACCTGGTATCCGCGGATCTGGCCGTGCTGCTTGCTGGGCACAGGCGAGCGCCAGGACACTCTAACTGCAGTGGAGTTGACAGCCTCCACCTCGACTTTGCGAGGAGGACCACTAGGAACTGGAACAACACCATTGGACAGAAGAGAATTACAGCCACCTGTCCCACCCGTGCCTTTCGCTTTTGCTCTTTTTTAAGAAAGGGCAGACTCACTACGTTGTCTTTGAAGAGTACAAATCATTCAGCAAATGAAAATGCTCAACAGATCTGCTCTACCTTTCAGTGAAAAGATCAAAAAACATGACTGATGCAAAAAAATGGAAGAAAAAGGAGTATTAGAGAAATAGAAAAACATGTAAAAATGTACAAAAGCCAAGGAAGATGCTTTGAGATTCAAAGCATAGCACAAAGAGATACTTTAATCATTGAAATAATAATATTATAATAATAACAAAACCACAAAAGATACAAAAAAAGCTTCCCTTTTTTTTTTTTTTTTTGGTTTGTTTGTCATGTTCTATGTTTATTTTGGTTTGTTTTTTCCTCAGGATAAAAAGGAGAATGATTACAAGGCTGTCTTCTGTCACTTTCAAGAATGGAAGAAAAGAAAATGTGTGGAGCATCAGTTTTCCAAAAACAAAAAAAAAAACTAAAAAAAAAAAGCCAACCAAAAAAACCACAACCCAAAAAAATCCTCAAATCAAAAAGCACAAAATAGAAGAAGAAAGCAGTTAAAAAAAAAAACAAAAAACCAAAAAACCAAGACTTGAAAAAAATTTTATAGACATAACTGTTTAAAAATGACAATGACTGTAAAATCAAGGAAAATGCAGAAAGTTTTTACCCTAAGAGCTATTTTTCATTGAGGAGGAGCAAGAAGGATATGGGCTCAAAGGAGCAGGAGATTCGTGTCACTTGCAAAAAAATTATTTTCTGATACAAAAATACAAAAATACCAAGTAGGAAAATGGTGTAGAAAGAACAGTCTTTGATTAAAAAGCTCAAAGGGRTGATAACATCTGGTTAGATTTGGGAAAAAAAAGAGGAGCAGAAAAAATTACTGTTAGCCTATACGAAAGACAGCAGATGACAGAGTCAGAGAGGTGCAAACTGATGTAGTGGAGGCAACATACCATCTTCATCTGTCCGAATCAATACTGCTAAGCTCTCTGGGCCAGGTCCAACATCAGTGTGAGCAGTCACAGAGATCCGGTACTCAGTCCATTTTTCCAGCTGTTCCAAAAGGTACTGGGTACTGTCCGAGGAAATTCCCAAAATTTCATGGGGCTTGACATCTTCTCCATCAATCCCAATGTACTTGATGGAGTATGCAGTGATAATGCCATTCTGTTTTTCCACCGGTGGAGGTTTCCAACTTACCAAAATGCTAGTGGAGCTGGGGCTTGTGCAACTAATGTCTTGAGGAGGAGCTGATGGCTCTAATTTCAGTAGTGGGTTAAAGGAGGATTTGAGTGGAAGGATAGAAGTGATTGAAAAAAAAAATGAACAAAAGAAAAAATAAAAATAAATAAAAGAGAACCAAATGAAAATAATAAATAAACAAAAAAGTAGAAACTCAAAAAAGCAAAACGTCAGATAATCATAGGCACCTTGGCTTATTAACATGAGCAAACTGAAAATGAACAGACAAACTAAATGGTGAAAAAGGATGTAGGGGAAGTATATGAAAATGAAGCCTCAAAATAATATTACCTACCTGTAATTAAAATTCTTCTTGAAATAAAACAAAAACGTGATACTTCTATGACTGCTGATCTAGCTTTGTAATCCCTGCAATTAGTGCAAGCCATAACATTTTAAATAATACATGACGTGTATTTACTTACAAATTTTGACATCCCCTTCAAGTGGCTTTACTTTCTTTAAGAAATCTCTTTTTACAGGACTCCTAAAAACTTGCAGTAATTGCTAGGAATTGCTCCATGGGTTGCCATTTTTCAGCCTTTCTACTCTCAGAAACAAATTACTGGGTTTTTTTTGCTTTTTTTTCATGAATCTGCCTGACACAAGTCAAACATAAGTTACATTTAAATTGAAAGCATTGACTGAAACATTTATTCTAGCTAACATACTATGAGCATGCAGTCCATAAAAGATGAAGAAAGTCTTGGTCAAAGATTTACCTACCAGGAAAAAGTGACAGGCTTGTTGATTCTGACTGTAACTTGTACTTACCCTAGATCAGCTGTCAGTTTTATTTTTTTAACTCCTCTTGGAGACACCTTTGCTAGCAAAGAATTGTTCCTACCAGTAATGTATATTACTTCTACAGAAAAAAAAATCTACCCCAAACAATGTGTAAAGAAAGCAAGTATTCATTTTACGAAGTGAGTTTACAAGCTCAGCACATCAGAATCTGAGTTTCTGACTTTGTTTCATCTCCTGTCAGCATCACCAGTCTTYCAGAGCAGAAATGTTCACCTTTACTCAACTGTTCTCAAAAGAGTATGTTAGCATATTTACCTTTTCCAAGCTTCAGAGCATTTAAGCACGCATGTCATTCCACTGCTTTCAGTGAGGCAAATCAARGACTGAAAGTAAGGTATGCATTTATGTGCTTAAATGCACTTTGACTTACCAAAATCTATGCTTACTAACAGATCAYTCAGAGCACCAAAAAAGGAGCCATAATTCAAACTCACAAGCAGAAGGAGAGGATGTGAACTCCTTTCCTATTTCTGCCTCCTGTCTCGTAAGAAAAATATAAATTGTGTGTATAAGACCTTTATTTCCCTTTACCACCCCCTCTCTCTCCACCTTCTCTTCCCATTGCTTAAGGSGAAAAAAGAAACAAATGGATACTTATACATACTGAAAATAGTGACATCAAACAAAATTAAAACAACAGAGAAAGCCTARGACCCTGCTGTGACCCTACTGCATTTAGGCATGTATCTTTTGGTTCCCTATAGCTCTTTCTAGAGGGATCAATGGCTTTTTACTCAGTATGGTACACTGCTCCTCCAAAGKGAAGATAGGAGGGAATTTACTAGTATTTCAATTAACTAGAGGAGGTGGATGGAAGAATAGATGAGAATTAACACATTTGGGGTTATTTTTACAGACTAATTCAGTAATCAAGTACTCAAAACAAATGGATTCCCTTCCACCATTAACTTGTGCAGGAAGTAAAATACATGTAAAATGTCCCTTAAGGGTCTTACTAATAGGGAAATTAATCCCTGCAGCATCTTCCTCTGATGCCAAGATGAAAGGCAGTAGCACATTCTGGTGAATATTGCTAATAAAATCACAGAAGTTTATTAATTTTTAATCCATTATACTCTGAAAATGCAAAATATCGCACTTAYGTAACTAAGGGTAATTTGAAGGTTACTTTAACCAGTTTTATTAACTCATACACCTTTTTTTCTTAATCACAAAAATCTTGATTTTTTAATGTAATCTTCACAGCAAATAACTTAGATGTGACCACTGAAATCAACTGGATTTTGCTACTATCTGAAGACAAAAGGTTGAGCAAAACATAAYGTATTCTTATAGTCAAGAAGAGAAAATGACAATGTGCTTATATATAAACATGCAGCCTTGGCTCCTAGTTTGTTTTGTCTGCAGTCTAAGCAATCTTCAACCAGTATAAGACAATGAGCATTCTAAATAGTTGAAATGGCTCCCAGAATAAATAAAAACCTATTTCTTAATCAAATTGTTCATTCTGATTTACTAAACTGAAAAGTTGCCTTGCCACTATATTTAAAACTAACCTTGTGYTGTATGTGATTTTTTATGTTTATTCCAAGTGCTTAGAAATGCCTCAGAAACACATTTAGCTTTGCTTAAAGGTGAGTAGCACTGTGTCTCCAGTCACATGAATTGATATTAATATATAACACTAACAAGGAAGAGTTGTGCAATCACATGTCATGACTGCAAATTAAAAAGACTCATGTCAACTGAGAAACTGAATTTGCTGTTTTGGATAACCTTACTTTAAAACCAGGGAATTTAATTTAAAACAAATACAAATAGAATCATGCTAAGTTTTTCAATGACATATTGCAATGCAAACTGTCAGGAAAGGATAAGTTACCAAGCAAGGATAGTCCTTCTGGACGTCATTGCTAAATAGCTGATTGTTTTAGTCAAGTCTTAATTCAAATATTATAAGGTGTATACACAAGTCCCTGAAAAATTTTTAACATCTCAAAGTGTTTTTCTCCAGGTGAAAAATGACTGAATATCATAAAGAGCCCCAATTAAGAAAACTGAACAAAATAATAATGATACTATAGAAGAGTTTTTAAGAAATATCTGGTGCAGTCTGAAATATTTGTCCTAATCCATTCTACAGAATTTTCCACTTCAGGGAGATGCTGCAGAAACAACCTAAGGAGTGTGCAGACTGGGAGGTGGAAACCATTTTATTGGTTAAGRACTGTTATTAATGTACACCTATTGCATGATGAAGCATTTCACCTTATTACAAAAKAAAATTTTATTATGCCAACTTTATATAGCCTCCTTAGACATTGGTTTATTCAGCTTGTTTTATGAAGCTATGTAAAAGCCATTCCTATTTTAATTTGATCGCAACACACCTCAAAAAATACACATTTTGAGCACTCTTTTGCTGTATCAAGCAACATGAATACTGCGTTTTGCCTTTTTTCTCAGTTTCTGCCTACATGGGCTACGGAGATTAATCTCTTTGAGAGACAGAAACAAAGAAAACAAGTATTTCAGGGAAAGACACCTACTTGACTGCATGGTTCTGGCTGAGATTTCTGCTGTGGAGGCCCCCAGCCCCTGAGGAGACCGTGCAGCTAGGCGGAACAGGTACAGGCTGTTTGGCCTCAGGCCCTGCAGGCGGTACGACGTGGTGGGCTCCGTGGAAACGCGTTGCTGCAGGTAGATGGCAAGAGAATGTCTTGGTTAGCATTCAGAGACACTGAATTCCGTACACACCCTCTGTGCTTTTGTACTGGGATAAGACCATAGAGAAAAGCTTAAATTCAAGAAGGTGAAGCAGAGCAAAACCAAGCTAAACAAAACCAAAACTGAATACRTTACTTTTGACAAATTAATAAGCTATTTTTTAAAAAGTCAACAGTTTACCAAGTGAGATCAGAGCCACAAACAAAGCTTGACTGTTTGAGGAACAAATAGYTATATACAAAGTATGAAAGGCTTTTCAGACAATACCACATAAACAAAGCCTTACCTATAACTGTCTTTTATGGCAGTGATTTTATAGTGTATATTATCTTGGGTTTAATCTTTTAGTTAGATTTGYATTCGAAATATTAAAAGCAAATTCTTCTACAGGGTAACTTGTTAACCAGCGGACTGCATCCTATTTGGAAGTGAAATATGGATCTGGCCCCCTTCCACAAAATAAACACATTCACAGTGTATGTGTRAAGGTGCCATAAACATAAGCTCAGCTGAAGCATCAGCAATGACTTGAAGATGCAGGAGAAACCAACGAGGCTGACAATTTCCTGTGCCCCTCTGAGACTCCTGTCTTCTTTATTTTCTCTGTGACACCTGGTAATATGAAATTTTCCCTACCAGAAGAACAGTTCATTCTAAAGTTTATGGAACAAACATGACAGAGGACCACAAACTGAAAATTCATTATGGAGAAATGGTACAGAAAAAGTCTATTGTAGTTTTTAATCTTTAGAAAGAACCTCCTGCTTTCTTTTCAGTTATTCCTGGAAGATTAGAAAAGCTTGTGAATTCTCTTACACAATGGCACAGAGAAACAAAAACTATCTAAGGCTGAAAATAGATTTCAAAGTTCAGGTAGAAGTTCAAAAAGGCCTAATGGGTCCATAAAATGCCCCCAAATATTTCTGCTTCCAAGCTATTATAGAGAAACAGGCTTAGAGGGATATAATCAGTGTCTGAAACTGGATGGAATTTCTGTGGAGGATTCATTGACGTCTACAGAAAAGTTCCACTGGCTGGTAACCATTGACAACATCTTATGCTGTTTACCCACTTTCAGTCTGTCACTAGGCTAACTGCTGGGCTTTACAAACCTAAATAACAAGGCATTTCTATTAAAG
Organism: Alauda arvensis; assembly: GCA_902810485.1. Classification (NCBI taxonomy): domain Eukaryota; kingdom Metazoa; phylum Chordata; class Aves; order Passeriformes; family Alaudidae; genus Alauda; species Alauda arvensis. Next base: position 994,477 of record CADDXX010000244.1, on the reverse strand, counting down.
CAAGTTACTAAAATATGAAATTTAAACCATTGCCTCATTTTGTATTCAGCTTATCACAGATCATTAAAAAGGTGCACAATCTTGACACTTACTTCCTCCCCATGCTCCCCATCTTTGTAAACCAGTTCATAACTGGAAATGGTATCAGACCGTGGAGGTGTCCAGGAAAGCAGTATGCTGGTTTCAGACTCAGGTTCTGCTTTGAAGTTCAGTGGTTGACCAGGCACTAAAGAAAGAGTTGAGCAGTGTTGCCAATTATTTATCTGTATACTTCAATAGTTTCAAATTTTTTAAAACGTCTTCCAAATATGGCATGCARCATTACTTTTTTTATCTTGCTGGACTTAAATTGATTCACAGTACTAGGAAACAAATTTATCTAAGCACAGAAAAAGAATAATGATACATTTAATTCACAAGTTAAAAACTACCAAGGATTTAAAATAAATGTTTTTGCAGCCTAAATAAAGCAAACAGAACCAAAATGCAATTGAAGACATGCCTGGTGATGAATACTAGCAATCTAATAACCTATGTGTGAAATGCAAATATATACATCTATGTATTTGTGAGTGTTTGAGAAAAAGCTAWTAGAACATATGATTAGCTGCAATAGTCTAGAACAAATTGCTGAAACTATTACATGCATTTCCAGATATTATTTTTTTTCTCAGCTCATGAATGAAAGATAGTAAACACATCCTGRTCTTTAAGAAGACACCCACATACAATACTGAGCTTGTTTAACCTGAAGCAGTTATAACTCAGTGAAGAAATAGTCAGCTAATTTCTCTAATTTCTCCTTAAATGATGAATTTCCACCCTTTAATGACTGGTATATTTAAGAATATATTTGAATTTCTAGTGACAACACTTTCTAATTGCAAGAAGCAAAACACACTWGTGATTGCACTATCCAAGAACATTCTCTGCTGTTATATCTTGWGCAATGGTCACAGAAATTGTCCACACTAAACGCTATCCTAATTTACTTCTTCAAATGTAAAGCAAATGATAAGGTTGACTAGGAARAGACAGCAAAACTATATCACTGGATTGTGTACATTAGTTTTGGCACCCAATTTCTAAAACGATACTTTCAGTTAATAGTGCCATCGATAAGGCATGAAACAGTTTTTCACAGCATCTCTAGCTGTTCAAGAATAAAATGTGACATGCTTTTATTTTTTTCAGGAGAAAAAAAAAAAGATATATTTCTTAGCACACACTGAGAACAGGTGTAAGTAGTAGGATGTGACAATAATGATGGTTTCACAAACATTTATCAGGGAAGAATTCTATAAGAGCATTGCAAGTATGTTCCTTTAGTACAGTAAAAGATCTAAAAACGCCAGAGAGCAAATTGTTAAAATAATTTGRTATTTTGATTTTTACCTTCCCCAGACTTCTACAAAATATCAATTTGAGGAGAACCCCACCCTTGTGTATTCTGGTACAGATTTAATATCTAAATTTCAACAAGCCGAACTGTTCTACATGAGGTGTATATTCAAGCTCCTGAGTAGACACTGAAAATCTGCCTCTACCCTTTTTATTTTTTTTTTAATGAGTGAGTGAGAGTAACAGGAGACCAACTCTTTTATAGGAATAAAAAGGGACAGGACTAATTAGATTAGTTCTTCTAAAAGGTGTCTGGTCTAAAAAGAGGCCATTGCCTGGGTCCTGCAAAGTGCAAAGATCCSAAAGCACTGGGAGCCATTACAGGAAACATCTCCTAAGTATTTGTGACAGATTCTAATTTTGCAAGGAGGCTGCAGTGCTGGCAGTGGTTCAGCTGGGAGAATGGATGGCTCTCAACAGCACTCCCAGCAGTGACAGAAGGGATGGAAGAGATGCAGCCAGGCTCTTCACAGAGTGTGGCAAGCGAGAGGCAATGGCACAGGCTGAAATATGAGAGGCTCAGGACAACGCAGAAAGGCAGCCAGGGCCCAAGGAGTGGGACCATACCAGCCCTGGGGGTTTTACAAGTCATCAAGTRGGGGAGGCCCTAAGAAACTCAGTCTGAACCCAGAGCTGAGCCTGCTCTGGCAGTGGCTRTGTCTTGACATCTCCCCAGATAATCATCCTGCCAGCCTGAATTGTCCTGTGATGGTATGAGCTGTACTGAATGTATGGATACATGAATCGTAGMACACAGCCAGGCAGTAATAGTAAATGATCAGTCAAGTGACTCATGTGAAGGCTGGTACCATCTGTTATAACAAATATGGCAGCAGATGGAGAACTAAGGATATTTCCTGTCTCTCTACATGTTTTAAGACCCTCATTCTCCAAGTATTCCTTAAAAAAAACCCCAAATCCTYTGTCATTGTAGGTCTGCAATTCAATCATTTTTTAAGACAAGCTGATGGCTAATTGGACTTTTCCAAATGCTGTTTGTCAAAATAGTATCTWGCTTCAAAATTTAGTTTCCCCTCGGATTTTTTTTAACCACAGTTAGGCAACTCTGATGCTGAAAACACTGACAGAGGAAAAAGGTAACAGAGAAATCTGCATTGCTCCGAAACAGATAACAGAAGATGAAGAAGAAAGAAAACAAAACCAAAATAACAGAAACTAAACACACTTTATTGCTATAACAGACAAACTCTGTTATAGAATCCAGTATCAAAGGAAAAGTACTGGTTAAGGAAGTGGAACAATTAACTTTTAAACTACTTCAGATTTCTTCCTAAAATACACATCTGTTCAAAAAAATCTTTAGTGGCACATGGGACCTAAGCCAAGGCACATGGGACCTGTGAGCTGGAGCTGACAGAAGCTACTGGTCTCCTTCAGAGAGAGAAAAAAGCCTAGAGAAACTGCAAAGTGTATGCAAGTGGACCTTTTTTTAACTGAAAAGTTTCAAATGTCACACAACAAATCTAACTCCATATTAGTGCTGTACCTGGGCAGCCCAGTAAATGGGATGGTTYTGCAGGAACATTCTCTCAATACTGTCTTTTCTGTTTTGAGGGCAATGTGCTCTACAAAAGTACATTAAATTCCTTAATCTCTGTGTGCTCCAAACGTATTTTTTGTTTCTTCTAAATATAGCTTAGGCAATACACCCAATGAAAGATTAAAACGCAATAACAAAACAAAGAACAAAGTCCMCAACTTTTCCCAAAACTTCCCATCATCTTCTACATATTCACTTGCCTATTCCTCCATGTTTAGTSCTGAACAACCAGGAACAAACACAGATTGCTGGACTTTGTCCTGCAAATGTGGTTTTATCTTCATCCTTGATTAGGATGAAATGCATACCTTGAAATCTATCAATGAGTTCAATAAGAAATCAGCTTTGCATAGGATAATAGATTGAACAAGAGAATTTACAATCAGTAGGGAACCTAAAGGGACCAAGAGTTTATGCTTCTAATTTCTCTGAAAGAAGCATGAAACTCTACAGAGAAACTCTTAYAACTGAATAGCTCAAGAGTTTTTGCTTTGTAAACAAAACATATTTTTTGAAATAAAAAGTCCTAATAGAATATAATTGAAAAATAAAATGGGTAACATACAAAATAGAATCGGTAATATCTGCACTGTGCTCTCCCCCTATCTCTCTGCTACAACTGAAATAACATCTTTGAACRAATCTGAAGATAGCTGAGGTTTGCAGCTTTGCAATATCAAAGAACCRCAGTACTCAAAATAATTTACTACTATGCATTTGAGATTTTTAAAAATCATAGTATATTATGTGAAAAGTAATCAGAAATCCCTAAATCACTTTTTTCAAATACTATTTCTAACTGACATAGTGGGACTCCACAGAATAAAATAARCATGTTAGTCAGTCTTAAAGATAGAGTCCACCTGATCTTGTCTGAATGACTGGAGAACACAGTGGAGAGATAAATTATCACTGTTTGTAGTTAAGATCCTCAATATTGAACTCATCACGTTAGCATTAAAACGAAGTAAAACAGAGACTAGGACTCTTTAAAAATTAGCTGTGCRTTGAGAGTAGGAGAGTTGTTCAAAATCTGAAATAGTCTTTCCTACCTGACCAGAAATATCCCTTGAGGGTTATTTTAAAATTCAAGTCAGTKAAAAACTATCCTATACACCACCACAGAATCAACACATGTAAGTACCTCAAAGAGGGGTGCCACAAGGATGGTGGCACTTTCCAGTGGTGCCCAGATATAGAACGAAGAAGTGACTATACACTAAATCAGAAGTTTCTCCTCAACCTGAGGAAGAACTTCTTTATAATGAGGGTGACACAGCACTGGAACAGGCTGCTCAGGGAGGTTGTGGCGTTTCCCTCTCTGGCAACATTCATAACCCACCTGTATGTCACCTGTTCCAGGTGGCCCTGCCTTTGCAGAGGAGTTGGACTGGATGATCTCCAGAGATCCCTTCCAACCCTAAATATTCTGTGCTTCTTCCATCCGCTTTCTTGCTTTGAGTTAAGTTTCTAGCTACAYGCTCACAACTCTTCATGTGGAAGTCAATTTCATGAAATGCTTCACAAAGTCCTAGGCTAGGACTGTGGTGTGTCAGAGCCTTAAGCTTTCCCTATTCACACGCTCACAAAAAAAGTTTAAATGTCTGGTAAAATAGCTAGCTTGCTACAACACAGAACAGTACTTCCTTGCTAGCCACTCTTTCTCTGAAGTTCTAATGTTCTACCATAAGAAATACAGAAACATTAATTTTGTTGAATCTAAGGATCCATTTATGTGCCCTGCATGTCAGATACTTGACCTTCTTATTACTGTCCTTTTTCCTATGTTCAAAGCATTAGCCTTTTATAACTGTAATAAAACTCAGTCTTCAAATCAGAAGAATCCTTCATTTAAAACTAATAATATGTTTTGTATTTTGAGATTTTCTACAGAAACATATGCTAACAGGTACATATTCATTTCCCTGAATATTTATTCGTTTTTCCCTCTCTCTCCTTTTCCAGTTATCCACTATCCAATAGACCTTGTGTATCTCTCTGCTCTCTTTCTACCTAAGCTCAGAACGAAAACAAGAATCACTTAATTCCTTCAGCTATCCTCTCTTTGCAGGTTAAAAATGAAATGAAATGAAACAAAATGAAGCCTAAACCCAGACAGCTCAAAATTCTAAATTTTCCTGGTACAGAGATTAAAATATGTTGCTCAGAGTACACATTCTTAAGACCAGTTTAAGCCCCAAAAGGAGTTATGGGAAGTGTGTCCTGGGCAGTGAAACAGGACACAAACAAATTTTGTTTTCTAACAAAGTAAAAAGCAAAAACAAAACCAAGAAGTATCACTCTAAGACTTATATCAGTATTTCTTTATTCTAAAATTTGGGAAATCAATTAACCTACATAACAGACCAGTCCTGACTCCATCCTCAACACAAACTAATCCTTCGGCCCAAAATGCAGAATAAAGACTTTCTGAACTTTCGTTAAGTGATCTCCTTTTACTCAAAAGGCTCAGCTCCACAGCTCTTTTCTGATTACAGAATCTATTAAAATGGTGTCTTTTACCATAAAGAATGCACTGCTGAAAACAACTGGGCAATAGGACATGGTTTTGTTTTCAAATGTTTAAGAAAAATACTGAACTCCAAAAAGAACTTCTGGGGGTTTTTTCAGTGTCTGGTTGTCTGAAAAATATATCCTTCTCTTCCTCTCAAACTATATGCTCCAGTCAGTATTTTAATCAAAAATCTAAATTTCACTACCAGCAGAGTTTCAGCTGACCTGCAAAGAAAGAAGCCACTCATACACCCATTTCAAATATCCAGTTCTGCTATACTTAGAAAATAAAAATTCCTCTGAACAGTTTTTTTAAGAACAAATTACTCATTTTTATCATCTCTCTTCAAAGATCAGAATACACTTAAAGCAGGAAAGTGCTGAACCATCTAACAAAGCCTGTAAGTCACACATGTCAGCATGATTTTGTTTTATACATGCCCTAATGTCCCCAAAGTTAGGGTTAAACTAAATATAATATAATGACAGGCTTATTTGTTTAAAATAAAGTCAAGCAAATGTAATCAGCATCTCATTCCTATTTGAACTCTTTTAAAATGTTCCCATTAAATCCAGTTTCCTTGTTCTTAAATGGCACTTTGTATTCATTTTAATATTTAGAATGTGTTTAATTTTGAGAGACTTAAACTAAAACAATCATGTTAAGATTTACATTAAAGCAAATCTGGTAGAGAAGGGCAAGGAGGGCATTTTTTTTCTATGATGTTCACTGAAGAAACTACTGAATAGAAAGATGGGGATATCCTCGTTTTTAACCATACCCTGAAGTGGACAACTTCACTAGACTTTCCTAGTTTTTATCTACTTTACAACTTAAAACATTTGCATTTCAAGCAAAAATATCTGTGTTTAAATATACTTCCTGTATGCCCCATTCTTTGTTTGCTTTCAATTTTTTTAACATTTCAATTAAACATTGAAATCATCTATTGAGAAACCCTCCAGCACTGTTAATGTTGTTGTAATTTCTTCAGATTGCAACAGTAATCGGAAACAGATGGGCAGGCTTACGTCTCTGAAGTGACCTCAGGAAGCAATGTGGGCCAGTCAGCAACTTGGGCCAGTCCAGCTGAGCCTCAGTGCTCATTACACTTTCATCCTTCACTGGGAAAGCCACTGTCAGACACTTGCTAATCTAAGAGGTTTACAGTTGTGAGCAAAAACAGAGATAAGGAGCTCACTGAACTTTCATCTGGAAAAGCTTTATGGATGTGGATTCAATCAGAAGTCAGATGTCAATACAAAAACTAGTTCTCTGAAAAAGGTTGCAAATGCCAAAATTAAACTATGGTGTATATATTTACATTTGCATGTGTACACCGACACATTTTAATCTACCACCATAAGATCTAAAACTTTTTTAACTTCTTAGTTGAGATACTGCAAAAAGTAACATGCAGATCTTTGTGCAACACAACACCTAGAAAGATTCCAGGACAATACATGAATTTCTGTCTTTATTAAATGCATATTGGTAAAATGCAGAAGTAAAAACTGGATGAACCTTAGCTGTCTACAGTTATACTACAGAGATTTGTTTTTACAAATTTGAGGGACGCTAAATTCTGCAACAGGAAACTTTCCTGTACTAAAAAATTCAAGTACTATTATATATTTCTAGGAAATCACTGGCCTACAGTAATACTTCATACAGTTTTCTATAAACTGCTAGACAAAAGGACCTTTTATTTCTTATTGCTACAATAAAAAAAAACCTTGTGCAGTGTAATTCTACCAGAGTTTCTCGCTTTAGACTTCATAAAAACTTTTCTGCCATTTTTTTTACTGTGCTTGCTTGTCTTTTACTAATAAAACTAATTCATGGACCTAAAAGTTCTTGAACAGAAACAAAACAACATAACTGCAAACATAAACTGAGAAAATAGTGACCCTGTGGTATGCATTTTGTATGGGCAGGTTTGATTTGACTTATAAATCCAGAGTGTACAAACCTGCTTACTTGATCCTACACATAGGTTTTTGTTTTAAATTTGTTATATTGTTTAATGTTGTATTTAATGCTCTCAGGTTTTCTGTGTTCTTAGAACCTTACCAGCTAGTTGAATACATATGCAATACATACACGTTTTAAATTTCCAAAAGCAATATTCCCTAGAGTGATACAGCATAGGAGAACAACATGTCACCTAAACAAAACYCACCAAAACCCACAAGTAACACGTCAGAAAAACCCATGAAGAACTACTGACAATCAGGTTTAGTGCACAGAGCACTGCCAAACAAAAGCTGTAAGATTTGGCCACCTCCAGGATGGTCTCCCTGAGGCCTCAGTTGCACCACAGATCAATTTCTTGACACAGATGAAAAAATAACACATGAAGGGGTCATTTCCAAAAAGAAAGCATGAAGGGGTAATTTCCACTCTGCAAAGATGATTTGCACGGTGGAATTGAAAAAGGTTATCTGCAAAGACTGCCTGAATAAACTAGCTGTACTTGAGGGGTAGGGTTTTTTTGCAACATTTTAAACTGAACGTCTTCCCCACCRACTTTGCTCATTGCTAGCTTACCTCCTGTTTGAGTGATGACTTGAATGTCACTAGAAAGTGGTCCATCCCCAACGGAAGTAAAAGCAAGAACCTTCACAGAGTAGGTTTTCTGGGGCACAAGATTCCCGATAGTGGTAATATGGCTGTCAGCCACATTGTGCTTCATCCAGCTGTTGACATGCTGAGTGGGGTCCATGGTGTAATAAACTCTGTAACCTTGTATTTGGCCATTGGGTTCCTCGGGCTCTTCCCA